>VKHL01000168.1:0-29277 GCA_015146655.1 Ochromonas danica
TCGTGTTGAACAACATCAAACTACTCATAAACCTCACATTCTCCTCATGCAATCCCTCTCTCCTCATCCCTCTTGTCTTAACAATCATGCTTTCTCCTCTTCCTCCTTCCTCTCCGATTCTCTCTTCTCCCTCTTCCTCTTCTTCTTCATGATGCTGTAACGGCTGCAACAACTTCACCACACCCACCTGCACCACCATGCTCCAACACACCTTGAACACCGACAGCGCCACTGACAACATCATCGCACTCCACCTCTGCAGCTGCAAGTAGATATACACGTAGAAACCATTCACCACCAGCACGATGCAGATATTCACCACTGCGATACACACTTTCATGGCCAACACAGCCCGCCAATCAAGCTTCAGCTTCCTGCTCGCCTCCACGGCTACCTTCGCATCCCAATTTCTTCTTCCTTCCATAGTACCCTGACCCTTAACCTGCTTCTTGCCCTCACATTCTGCATCAACAGAAGTCGAAACACGCACAGACTGGGCAGAGCATACTTCATGCTTTTCCTCTTCGCTGGATAGACATGCCTTCATTCCAATAATATCTTCCTCCACTGCCACTTCGCAACCTCCTTCTCTTCCCAACACAGATTCACCCTCCTTCCCACCTCCTGACACATACCCTGACCATTCTGAACGGAACAAAAACAATCCATTCACCCCTCTTAAACACATCCATCCCGACACAAACAGCAAACACACGAAGTACGCCACCAACACACTCGACGCCCCCACTCCACTCAAATACGCCGCCGACAACGTCCATGCATATTCGTGGTCATAGGAACCATAGAACACCGTCAGAATGCCATACACTGACCCTCCCACACACACCATCACTATCACCAA
Organism: Ochromonas danica; assembly: GCA_015146655.1. Taxonomy (NCBI): domain Eukaryota; class Chrysophyceae; order Chromulinales; family Chromulinaceae; genus Ochromonas; species Ochromonas danica. The sequence continues at coordinate 863 of VKHL01000168.1, forward strand.
CCAAAACACACACCAGCGAAACTCACGCAACAACCTGCCAGCCTCCAAGATGTTCAACAGCATGGCTCTCTTCTTCTTTGGCAAACAATCGCTTCGTCTTCCGTTTCCGTTTCCTTTTCCCACTTTACCACAGCTTGCCTCTCTCAATCCTCTATAGAAGGATCTCCACAATCGACTGCCAGATCGTATCATCTCTTCACTTCCGCTCTTCCCACCAACAGCAGTCGTATATGAAAGCCAATCACTTTCCTGCCATTGCCTCAAATCCTCTTGCCACTCCTCCAAACGAACTATCACGTAGAAGCTCTGCAACCAATTATGCAACAACTTATGCCATGATAATGAGGAAGGAGAAGAAGCAAACATCTCGCGCTTCCAACCTTCAATACAACATTCATCCCCTTTACTCTCTACTACACCATCCTCTACAACTTCTTCTCTCCTCCTCTCCACAACCTTCAACTTCTTCAACTCCTTCCCCTCTCGCACCTTCCTCTCTCTCTTCACAAAGTACACTATCAATAACATTACACCTGCCACAAACAGCAATCCTGTCCATACCAACAACGCACTGTTCAGATCATCCGACCCACAACCATACTGCAAACGATAAGGATCGGTCTCGGGAACATCGTTCTCCAGATCTCTCTCAGGACAAGCAAACAAGTTACCTCGTAACATATCCACTTCTCCTCCTGATCCTGAAGACCCTTCTCCTATCTCATAATAGAAACCTGGAATACGACCTGACAGGCGATTGATGTTCAAGTAGACTGAAGCCTGAGGAGAAAACCCACCTTCTCCATCAGAGGAGGAAGAAGAGCTACTATCCTCTGCTTCGTCTTCTGTATCTTCACTGTCCCCATCGTCACCCTCTTGCTCTAACTGCAACTCTCCTTTCAACTTGTTGTAGCTCACATCCAAACTCACCCAACGACTCCCTCCTCGCAACGGACCAGGAAGACTGCCGCTTAACCCATTGTGAGATAAAGACAGATCGCTCAAGTAAGGACCCAAGTCACTCTCTTCCTTCACCGGAATGCTCCCTCCCAACCCATTGCCTGACAGATGCAGAGTCCGCAGCTCAGGCATTCCGAACAGACACTTCGGAATACTGCCATGGATGGCTCCACGACTCAAACTATACGAATGCACCTGAGGCAGCACAGAAGATAAGATGGGACTGCGACAAGCCTTCGCTGTCGACAAACCATCCAATGCCAATGTGCGCAACGTTGTCAGGTTGCAAAAGCTCTCAGGAATCGTGCCTGTGAAGCAGTTCTGGATGGCTGCAAACGAGCTGATGTTCTGGATATTGTTACCTGATAAGTTCTGGGGCAGCCCGCCTGTCAGCTGGTTGCTACTCACATCGATCGCTTGCAGATGGACCGAGCTGTAATTTGCCAGGAAAGCGTCCATTGAGCCTGACAGACAATTGGACTGAGCGAAGAAGTAGTACATAAGCTTCAATGACGATATGGAAGGCAAACTGTCGCTCAGTACATTCGATGAAATGTCCAACACAAGAATGTTCATCATAAGAGCGATCCTGGTGATAGACCCCTGAAAATGATTCGAAGTTATATTAACATAGGTCAACATATTCTTTTTCGAAGGAAGGAAGTCCAAGGTGCCTGTGAAAAGATTATATTCTAATTGAAGCATGTAGAGCGAGTACCTCATGTTATCCAGAGATACATTGAAGTTTCCTGTCAACAAGTTGCTGCCAAGACTCAAATGCTCCAAAAAGGTTAGGTTGCCCAAGGCACCAGGCACTGTGCCATAGAAGATGTTGTGATCTAGTAAGAGGTAGATCAAGTTCTGCATCTTTCCCAACCCTGCTGGAATGGTACCTGATAATAAGTTGTAATCAACGACCAGTCCTTTCCACAAAGAGGAGTTGAATATATCTGTGGGAATATTGCCTGTGAGATAGTTCGCTTCAGCATACAGGTATCTGAAGGCATGATTCGGATTTCCGAACCCTATCGGAATGGAACCCGTCAGAAAGCATTCTCTAACAGACAAGGACATTAAACTTGACATATTTGTCAGTGCCACAGGAAGGGAGCTTGTGAAGTAGTTTGAATCGACGGATAGAATCTGTATCGTCTGCATTTGACCAAGAGCTGAAGGGATAGGACCAGATAGACAGTTTACATCAGCGTAAAATATGAGCAGCGCAGGTGAAGTTGCCATACTTATAGGGAGCATTCCTGACAGCAAGTTATACTCTAATAACAATGATGAGAGTTGAGGAAGCTGGAAAACTTGTACTGGTATCTCTCCATACAGAAAATTGTCAGCCATGTTCAGGGAGGTCAAACTACTCCCAGGAAGCCAATCAATAGGTATCACTCCATCGAGCTGGTTCGAGTATAAATCAATATTATCAAGACGATCGCATGAGACTGTCCATCCATTAGGTACACTACCCTCCAAAACGTTTTGTGACAAATCAATGCTTTCAAGCTGTGTTAACTCTAAGATGGATTCTGGAATGCTTCCTGTAAATTGATTTACCCCAATAGTTAATACTAATAAATTGCTTAGTTGACTGATATTAGGTGATATTGTTCCATCTAACAGGTTATCGAAGAAATCAAAATTCATCAGATAGTTCAAAGTAAAGAGTTCTTCTGGAAATTCCCCCGTGATATGAGTGTTAGTGATTTGTAAAAACTCTAAGTTGGAGAGCTTTCCTATGGTAGAAGGAATGGGGCCTGATAATAGAGCATATTGGATATCAAAGCTCCTCAAAGATGTGAGATTGCCTATACTGGGTGGTATTGTGCCCACAAGATTAGGCTCCTCAGAAACAATAGAAAGCTGCTGCATGAAAGGAAAGTCACCAATCTCTTCAGGTAGAGTGCCTGCCATCCCTAATTGAACAAGCTGCAGTATGGACACCACTTTCTCACAACTTGCTGGGGTCGTGTCATTCTCACATTTCGTGGAGCAGGTAATTCCTTGCCAACCTTCTCCGCAGGGATCAGGTGAAGGCTGAGAGAAGTTCCATGGAATGGCGCCATCATAATATGTCCATTGTTCTCCTCCTGTGGCATTATAAATAGCATAGAGAGCATTTAGTTCCCTGGATGACAAAGTCATGTTCGAAGAAGAAGAAGACGATGAAGACCATGAAGAAGATAAAGATGAAAATATCATGTCCAGTTGCTTGTAGGAATAATCCCAAATCGATCAATCTTCGGGATATTGATCTTGCCGATGGTTGTTGATCAAAGAAAGACCTCTCTGCTGGTTGTTATTGAGCAAAAGTGAATTTTAACGAGTTTTAAAGTATACTTGTTGCCAATGGAAACCTGACTTTTGGGCACCACAGTCCCCAAATTAACTTCATCACCCAGCAATTACATAATCAATATGATAAGATAGTATGTGCTCTTTAACCTTAAGTCAAAGTTTACTTATTGAGTTCTCAAGCGCTTCACAGCTCGAGCTTAAGATGAAAAGTAGAACGACCTTTTCAATTCCGGAATTATGAATTACTGTGTAAGTTGCCAAATATGGATTGTGGAATCCAGTGGAATCCAATGGAACGTGATCGAAAAGGTCAGTCCGATATATGTATGAAGAGAAATGTCAGGAATGAAAGCTCTACTCTCTCTTTTATTCTTCCTTTCTCATTATACTCTTCAATTATCTTCCAGTCGTCTTAATCTACGTAGCAATGTCTTACCTTTACCTTCTATTTCATCATTCTTTCAACATTCTGATCATACCATCCAATCACTACAAAATCCTACCTCTCCTCCTATACCGCTTTCCTCTCTAGTACAAGGAGGATTGAGAGGAAACTTGCTCATCTTCCTCTCTCATTGCGCTGATTTATCTTCTTTTGAATTAGCACAAGAAATACGTCATTATTCTCCACAGATTGAAGATGCGGGAATCTCTCTTGCAGTTGTCACTCTAGGGTCAATAGAGAATGCGAAAGAATTTGCAAAGCTAACTGCCCTTCCTAGTAAATACCTCTATGTTGATTCCACAGCTGCAATCTATCGTGATCTTGGCTTTAGTCGTGGTCCACTACCCACTCAACCCGTCTCTCCTTACCTACGACTCGGAGCAATGCTCATGGGGATAGGCTCTCCTGGTACTATCGAAGAGGTTCTCAGGGGCTATCTTGGGGATAGGAAAGCGCCATCTGCATGGATTCATAGCTCTCTCAGGTAGGCTAATTACTGATTATGATGTGATGACAGAGGAGTGATTCATAGGCATTTGAATAGACTGATCGATCAAGAGCAATTTAATATCATTGGAAATAGAAACTATCAACGACCATTTGAGTTGGCGACCATGAGGCTGCAGAATATGATAGACATCTTACAGCATTGGTCTACCCTGGCTCCACAGGATACGGTCAGTGTTTTGCCTTGCGATCTAATCGCTTTGTATTGCATGCCATGAAAGAGAATGCTAATAGAATGCCCATGAATGGTATTTTGTGTAGAATTTGCTGACCCAATTAGGAGGAGCTTATGCATTTAATCCTGAAGGAGAGATTGCATATGAGTTTCAAGATCCTGCATTGTTGAAATATGTTGAAATTGGACGTGCAACGAAGTCATTAGGGTTGACTCTAAAGGATCAGTAAAGTGAATGACAATACTTTCTGGGTTATGGTTTAGATTTTGAGAGACCTGTGTATATTGTGTATCATTTACTATGTCGAGTTGGAGTTAGCTCTTGTATTAACTTTATTTGTTTCGAATAAGGTTACTTATATTTGAACTTCATAACACTTATAAGTATGAAGTGGATTCAATATTTGTTAAGGTTTTATGTTATGTTCTGTCTATTTTTACCACTTTAGCCAGATTTTACCACCTCTTTTTACCCTTTCGAATTTCAAATTCAGCAGTCATCCAACTTGACTTCTTTTATTTGTGATACTGTAGTAATGTCTGAAAGAAAAAGTCGTCGAATAATTTTATCTGACGATGAAGGTGATAATGATGAAGATGATGTCCTTTTAGTTGTTAATCCAACCACTCCAAAAAATCCTTCTCCTTCTACTCTATTTACTTCCCCAAGAACAAGATCATCCTATACCACTCCCTCCCCACCACAAAATTCGCTTACTGGTAACAAGTAAGTGAACGTTATTCTCCATTGTGTACACTTTGTTTAATTACTATGGTGTGCTTATTGATTAACAAGATGGTCTGAGGAAGTGTCAACAACAGCAGAGAGCACAAACACAACCACTACCACCACCCGTCATACTACCGCTAAAACGACTACTGCAAGTAAAAACTACAAAGAGAACACTCTGTATAGTAGAAGAGGAATGACGAAGAAAGACAGTGAACGAAAGGCGGCAGAACATGAAATCATGAAGAAACGTCATGGTGGTCTGGATGCTGCTTTGTCCTCTTCAGAGGATGAGTCAGAAGAAGAAGAAAATGATGAAGGAGACGACGGCGATGATAATAATTTTATTGTTGATGATGAAGATGATGAGGAAGAGGAATATCAACAAGCTCCACCATCTCCTCCACGTCCTTCTCGTTCATCTTCCAAGCGGGCATCATCTTCTGATACAGGTAGAAGAATGAAATGTTTTAATGATATGGTTAAAGGAGGACATAGTGATGATGAGAGAGATAATGCCTATGGTGATGACTCTATGGATGACTTCATCGTCAACGGAGAGGAGGAGGAAGAAGAAGACGATGAAGATGCGCAGATCGAGGGAGAGTCTTTGGATGATGACAGTGAAGGCAAAGCTCCACGCATTCGCAGAGACAATAGCAAGAACAAGAAGGAGAAGACGAAGAAGAGCAGCAAGAAGAAGGAGAGCAAGAAGGAAAAGAAAGTGTCAAAGAAGGTGAAGAAAGAAAAGTCCAAGAAATCCCGCAAGAAGAGGAAGAAAGATGATGATGATGATGAAGATGACGAGGAAGATGGTGAAAATGAAGATGAGCCTAGTAAGAAGAAGAAGAAGAGACGAGCAAGTCGTACGCTCTTTCTCAGTGATGATGAAGAGGATGATGATGAAGAGGAAGAAGAGGAAGAAGGAAGTAGTGGTGATGGTGGCAGTGATAGTGAGGAGGAAAGAGAAGGTGGTGGTGATATGGACGGTCCTGCACTCTATTGGCAAGTCAATGCTATGCTTGATCAACAATATAATAATAGTGATGATGAGGAAGCCTTCTTTGCTAAAAATCGGTTATTATCGATGGAGGAAGCCTTCGCAACATATATTGAAATGTTAGCACGTGTTTTGATTAATGCAACACTTCGTCAAGATATTCTACAAGAAGCTTCTCCTGCTTTCCAAAAATATTATCAAGCTAGTAAAACAATTGAAAATGTTATTTGTACACATCGAGAATCATTATTAGGAAGTTCAGCCTGGCAACGTGAATATTTACAATCTTTGCAAAGTCGTCCTTTCTTTGTAGCACAATCATTTGCACATTGTATTACCTGTAGTGAAGAGCGATGTGAAGCTTGTGGTCGTATAGCTCAACGTCCTGATCACTTGGTAAGCCATGCATACGAGCTCTCCCTCAACTTTAAGTGTCTTATGCTTATTTCTTCTTATTTGAAGGTGAGAATGTATGGACCAAGCTATGATGGGAATCGTATTTGGTCTGCTAGAATGTGGGTGAAAGCCATCCCAGAGGTACGTAAGATATGTATAGTCACAGTCTATCGGTCTAGAACTGCTTCTAATCGACTGCCTGTGATAATTACAGTTCCTCTTTCTGGAATCCTACCAAGATGCTCCGGATGAAGGTGTTCATTCCAATGACGTCTCTACGATATCTCATCATACCAAAGATCGTTATAAAAGACGTAATAAACAATTTAAAGCCTTTGAGAAGAAAAAGCATTTGTTGTTACCAGAAGAACGTGATTTTGGTGTAGAGGTAGTGAATGATGAAGATGATGATGACGATTCCAACAAAACAGATAATGATAGTCATGAGGATAAAGAAGTGGAAGAGGAAGAAGCACTACTACCACAAGAGGTGGAAAATGAGACAATGATTGATCTTTCTGAAAGTGATGGTGAAATTGATAACAAATGGTGGCTTCGTAAATTACCTCAAAGACTAAATTATGGTGAAACAGAAGTGAAGTTCAACCTTGCCGCGTAAGTATACAGTAATTGATCTATATGATTTTGCACTTGTTAGATCCATGGTAATGTGTTGTATGTTGATTGGTGTCTTAGACATTGCAAGAATCGCAGTCAATTGTATCATACACTTCTACATTATAAGTTTCGTTTACTATTGAAAGTTCGTGAAGTCTTAGAACGAAATGGTCCAAGTAAAGGAGGAAGTTCTAAAGAGTGGAATAAGGTCGTTATGATGCTGAGTAGTGATCATTCATTTGTACAACAAGAATTGAAACGATTACAAAGTTTATTGAAAAGTGCAACACGTCAATATGGTGGTCAGCGTTATGAGATCTTGGATATCGTGCAATCTGTGTGGTCAGATGATGAAGGCATCGGTGGTCATCGTTCCACTGCGAAGACATCTGTTAGCAAGAAATCAAATGGTGAGGAATCGATGGAAAAAGAGGGCAAGGGCTCGTCTACCAAGTCTTCTAAACGGTCTAGCTCTTATAAAAGACAAGCCTCGATGTTACAGTTTGTTAAGAAAACACCGGTGTAAAATGACTTTAACCTTGATCTGGATTAATTCATGATTTAATTCGTTGATAATCTAAGTTAATGACTCTTGTTAATTCGTCAATTGCAGAATAAGACTAGCTTTGATCTAACCACTCAGCATCATTCATTTTTGTTTCTTCTTCGTTCATGTCATTCTTTCTTCCTTCTTGCTGTAATTGAGACTGTCTTTTCCACAAGGCCAAAAGGCTAAAAAGATCACTTCAAAACCCAAACAACTCGACTCAAAACTCTCCTAACTAACCATGTCGGTTATTATTGTGGTGCGTGTTTATCTGCGATGTGTGCGATTCACCAACAACACCGAGCACTCCTCGCCAATCAAGTTGCTGTCTCTGTCTCTCTCTGTCTCATCTTTGTGTCCTTCTTTGCTTCTTCTTCCAACCTTCGTCACCTCCCCCCTCCTCTTCCCTGTTCTTCGTGTCTGGCTGGCTTGTTTTTTGTTTCTGAAAGGGCAGTGGTAGAAATGGAAGAAGACACTACCACCACAAACGTCAAAGTGGAAGACGAAAGTGAGTTTCGTTGTTATGGTGAATTAGAAACCCCACTCATTCCTCTTCCTCTTACATCTTCTACTAAAATGTCAGCTGAAGAAAAAATTCATTTATTAAGACAAGATGTTCTTGGTGCTTATAGCAAATTTATAACCCCCTTTGGAAAGAAGGCCATGGTTTATGCTGATTGGACAGCTAGTGGACGTTGTTTAGGACGTATTGAAGACTATCTTCGTTCCACTGTTTTACCATTTTATGGTAATACACATACGACGGCAAGTATTGTTGGCCATCAATCAACTTGTTTCCGTCATGAAGCAAGACAAATTGTTGCAGAATGTTGTAATGCCAAAGTAACCGGAAAAGCAGCAGAAGATATTGTCTTATTTTGTGGGAATGGTACTACCGCAGCTGTTGATAAATTAGTTAATATCTTAGGATTAAGATGTCCTTTTACAACCGGATTAGATGAAGAATATATTCCTGTCGTCTTTACTTCCACTTATGAGCATCATTCTAACTTATTACCTTGGAGAGAAAGTGTTGCTGAAGTTGTAACCATTGCATATGATCCATCAACTGGTGTTTCCTTGAGTGATTTAGAGCAAAAGCTTCAACTCTTCAATAACCGGAAAATTAAAATTGGTAGTTTCGCTGCAGCAAGCAATATTACTGGTATTATGACTGATACAATTGCTGTTAGTGTATTAATGCATCGTTATGGTGGAATTGTCTGCTTTGATTATGCCACTGCTGCACCATATGTGAAGATGGATATGAATCCTGTGATTATTACTCCAAATAGTGAGATAAATGGATTGGCTTATAAAGATGCAATCTTCTTCTCTGGGCATAAACTATTGGGTGGACCTGATAGCTCGGGAGTATTGATCGTTAAGCGTTCTCTATTGCCGACCAAGACTGAGACTCCTAGTTCGTCTATTGGTGGTGGTACTGTCTTCTATGTCACAGAAAACCACCATCGTTTTCTGTCCAATCGAGAAGAACGTGAAGAAGGTGGCACTCCAATGCTTATTAGTGATGTAAAACTAGGGTTAGCAATGCATTTAAAGAGATCTATTGGACAAACATGGATTGAGCAAAAGGAATTAGAAATGACTGCTTATGTCGTTAAACGTTTGAAAGATGAGCCAAGAATCGTTTTGATTGGTCAAGAAGTTTTAGATCAAGCGACGCATCGCCTGCCAATATTCTCTTTCCTTGTTCGTTCCTCGGATCGTTTCTTACATTTCCATTTTGTCTCAGTTTTACTGAATGATCTTTTCGGCATTCAGTCACGTAGTGGCTGTATGTGTGCTGGTCCTTATGCCCAGAAACTGTTGGGTTTGGAACCGAAAGTTACTGAACGCTTGGAAGGAGCCATGTTAGACAAGCATGAAGTCTTACGTCCTGGCTTCACAAGACTATCATTCCCCTATTGGATCTCTCAAGAAGAAGTTGACTATATTATTGAAGCATTGTTCTTCATTGCGGAGCATGGATGGAAGTATCTCTCACTATACAGGTAAGCAAAGAATGGGTTGTGTCGTAATCCAGACTGTTGATGTTTACTTTTACGCTATGTGTCTAGATATAATTATAAGACTGGAGAATGGGCTCATAATACTCGTTTAACTCGCTTTCCAGAGCGTTTGTGGTTATCTAAATTTGATTTCTTCCCTCGCTCTGTGATGCATTCTCATCGTAACAAGTCAGCCAGTGCTGCTCCTACTGCATTGGCTATGGAAGAAGAGGAAGAAGCAAGTCATACAGAGGAATCTTTAGCCCCCACTGAGTCTGCTTCCTTGCCTGTCAGTCAAGTCCTTCACAAGGACTGGCAGGGAGTAACCAGCACAGTTGCAGGCATATTTGAGCACATGCTTGCTGAAGCCAATGCCGACTTGCGAAAGATGGAGAACGGCAAAGAATTCAAGAAGTTTTTCACCTCTAATTCGGTTTCTTCATCTGGAAAGCCTGGTGGAAGCAATACCAGTTCTGATGGCCTTGGGACAGGTTATTCATTGGGCGATTATGAATCTTTGCGATGGTTTGTTACCTTGGAGGATATAAAGAAAAGCGCTGTTCCAGAGGGCAAAAATTCATTTTCTGTTCCTTTAGTGGAGCCTATTGTGGGTGCTATTCATCCTGAATCATATAGTCGCAAATTGAACTCCAGTGTCTTGCCTACACGTAGTAGTGGAGCTGAAGTGGTTGGTACTGTTTATGCGAAAATTCGTAATGAAATTATCAAGCCACGTACTGGGGAAGAGGAAATCTTGCCGCGTTTCCTAGCTCTCGCTGTCAAAGCTTCTGCGTCATCGCAGTCTTTCCTGCAAATTCTTCGACAAAATGCTTACAAATATGTTCAAGGAGCTGGAGCGACTGGTAACAATGGAGGAACACCTTCTGTTGGCACTCTGGTTGCACCTTTGATTGACAACGACAATAGTCGCCGAGTGACGAACGAAGAAGCAATGGATGTAGTGGTCAATAAAGCTGAATCTTCTGAGCAAAAGTCATCGCGAGCAGAAGAAGAAGTTAGCACAGTGTCTGATGAAACGAAAAGCAATCAGCCATCTACTGCTGCTCCTCAAACAAGTGGTGCTGATAATGGTGGGTGCTTTGGTGTCATTGATGAAACTTTGACTTGTCCCACAAATACATGCAGTTTGCGTCCTCGACCTCGTCCTGCCAGTCTCTCGATGCAACCTTCTCTTGCTGCCAACGGTAAAGTGCTCTCCGGCCCTGGAGTGACTTTCTTTGCAGCCTCAGGTGACGCTGCTGCAGCTTCAGCTGCTGAGTCTTCTGCAACCTCTGCCATACCTGCGGGTTACAAGTTTATGGCACCTCCGAAGAAGATAATGAAGTTAGTAGGCCAAGCTGTTAAAGAATGGAGTATGATCGAAGAAGGCGATAGATTGCTGCTTGGCTTGTCGGGTGGTAAAGACTCGTTAGCATTGTTGCATATTTTACATGCATTACAGGTACGAACACGTATAAAGTTGACTCCTGTTGTGACTTATCTAACACAGCAATTGTCTGATTGTCACAGAAACGTGCTCCTATCAAGTTTACTATTGCTTGTGCTACTGTGGATCCCCAAACCGACTCGTTCGATCCCTCCGCTTTGATTCCATACGTACAAGGTTTGGGTATTACCTATCATTATCTATCTGAACCCATTGTGGAATTGGCAAGCCAAAAGCTCCAAGGGGATAGTCTTTGCGCATTCTGTGCAAGATTTAAGCGTGGTCTCTTGTATTCTTGTTGTCGCACCCATGGATACAACAAGCTTGTGTTGGCACAGCACCTTGATGACTTGGTCGAATCCTTCCTCATGTCAGCGCTGCACAATGGACAGATCCGAACAATGAAAGCCAATTACACCATCGAGGCTGGAGATGTTCGCGTAATTCGTCCTTTGATTTATGTTCGTGAGAGCGCAACAAGAGATTTCTCTCAATCCGCTCACTTGCCTATTATCAATGAGAATTGTCCAGCTTGCTTTGAGCAACCAAAGGAACGTGCTCGCATGAAGCGCTTGATGGAGCAAGAAGAAGCAATGGTACCTGCCTTGTTTTACAACATGAGAAAGGTAAGAAATGTATCCATGGAACGGCATGTTCGTTGCTCTGATTCAATCTTGTTTTATCTCGTTCCTCTAGGCACTTATCCCTCTTATGCATGACGATTACTATCTAACATCTCGCCGCATCATCAGCGCTATCGAGGCTGCTGGCACGAAGCCAAATAGTCGCCCTCCTTCTACCAAACGCCGCAAGAATCCTCATGGCAATAATCCTGCCCAACAAGGAGAAAATGAAGATGGAATGGATTCCAATGCACAGCAAGTCGAAGATGTTGAGATAGAAGGTGAGGAAGTGACAAGCAAGAGCGATGAAGTTGGACGTGCAAACAAACGAGCTAAGACTGTAGAAGAGAAGACATCGGAGACAACGGATCTTCCAGTTTGTTCCTTGAAACAAGGTCAAGGAGAAGAGGATGGTGGATATTGCGCCGCCTGTTATGAATTAGCTTGAAGTTAATGTTGATGAGAGATTTAGTAGAGTTGTTATCCAAAGGGTAATGTAATATGGCGATAGTTCATTATTTCATTATATGCGAAGTTGATGAGGAGATGACCTCTTTGTCATCGACTTGATTGGCATTCCATTGCAACACAAGTAGTGTTGTTCTTTTCACATCTAACCATTCTCAGAAAAGAACATCTAACCATTCTCTATGCATTGATTTAATTCAGGCACAGCCACACCAACAACAAAGAGGAAAGTCTGAAAACCAGGGTTTCAACTCTCAAGATTTCACCTCCTCAGTTTTGGTCTGCACACTTCCAGAAATATCCCCAAAGAAATGAGGAAGTGCGCCATTTCCCTTCACTCTTAACTTGTCAAAATGCGGTGGAATTCCAGAAATTCCGTCAACTGTTCCTGTTTTTCCGTCTTGGGAGTCATTTTCCTGCCGTGACAGCCAAGCACTGCGCGGTCTTGTGAGGGTTGCACACGTCAGACAATGTTCTTTTGATATCAAATGACTTCTACCGCATCAAACACGGAACAGCATGTCCGATGTCATCATCATCATGCCTGCTGTTCTCTCAATCATCTTCTTCTTCACTTTCAATTCCACTCTTGTGGTGTTGTCTCTCTTCTAACTTCAAAGACGTGATTTAAATCAATGGAGAATAGCAATAACGAAGCATTACCAACTACTACTGAGCAATCAGCCACCACTACTAAGAATGAACATGAACATGAGGGGGGCCATTCTTCTTCAAGAAGAGATAAACCTCCTTATCAAGCTTCTCTTTTTGAACTCTACCTTATGGCCATGCTTGTCTTTGGTAAATGTTTTACCTATTGGCAAACAGGATTCCTCATGGGCTATTGGGAATTCTTCTTTGCCCAGTGTGTTGTTGGAATTTGCTACTTGTGTTTCTCCTCTTCCATCGCTGAGATGACTTCCATCTTACCTTTCTCTGGAGGTTCGTATGGTTATGTACGTTGTGTATTGGGTCCGCTGATCGGATATTTGATCGGCTTCTTCGAAGCCATGCAGTATATAATGTTCATGACCACCTGCCTATCTTATGTTGGTAGGATCTTGGGCCGCGTGTTCCACACTGCAAGAGTCTACCAACCACTCTATTGGTTGTGCTTCTATATCCTGGCTGTTCCTTTTCAACTACTCGGTGGAAACTTGTTTTGGAAGGCAAGTGTGTTATTGGGTTTGTGGATCATCTTGTTGGCATTGATCTACATCTTAGGCAATGCGGGCGATGCTCACATGACCTCCTCCACAATCACCAGTCATACTCCCTTCCACGCTGGTAATGAGATGCGATATTTACACTACTTCCCAGTAGGTGGTTGGTGTTTTAAAGGCATCGAGGTGATGACATTGACATGCGAGAACATCGCGAATCCAGGTCAGAATGTTCCTCGAGCCATCATGGCGTCTGTGTCAACGATGGTGGTGTTGATTTTGGCGTTGATCTTGGTGGTGGGTTCGATCTCTCCTGGAGTGGAGATTGTGATGAAGAAGACGTTTCCATTAAATTTGGGGTTACAGAATGTATTTGGGGTGTCCGATAACTGGGCATCCTTGATAACATTGCCGACGGTGATCGGGACGTTCTTCTGCTTTCTGTATGCAGGCAGCCATCAGTTGTATGCGATGGCGAGCTCCGGGTTATTCAATCCAGTAATGAAGGAGACGTTTGGAGTGAATCGTGTTCCATATGTGGCTGTGTTGGTAGTGATAGTGGTGAGCTTCACGATCCAAGTAATTCTCTTCTACAACATGTCGGACAGGTATCTGGATGTATTGTTCACGTTGTCGATGATGAGTTCGAGTCCAGTGTATGTGTGTCTGTGTATCTCTTACATGATCTACAGCACGAAGTTCGGCAATTTGGATCGCAGCTATCGTAGTCCTTTCGGCATGGTGGGAGCAGTGTTTGCTTTGGCTGTACAGCTGATGAATTTTATTTCTTTGATTGGTTTTCCAAGTCAGACCGATGTTTCATCATCTTTGTTTTGCAGTGCTTTGGGGTTAGCATTGATCTACTATTTCCTTGTTGCCAAGAAGAGACAATTCTTTTCGAAGGAAGAGCAAAAGAAGTTCTTGAAGGTGTATGTTGTCAATGCTAACAAGGATCGACACCGTCGTCGTCAATTGCCTCGTGCTAAGAAAGTCAATGCAATCGCTCCTGCACCCACCATGGGTGTATCATCAGATGATGCTGAAACAGGCAAAGATGGGTTGATTATTGTTAAGCAAGGCTGGTTTGATCGTATCTTTGGCTTCTTTATGCGTGCTCAATTGGATAGTGATCTGATGGGATCTTCTTCGAATCAACCTGTAGGAGAATCTGCTCATAGCAATGCTATAGCTAGATCTGGTTCAGCAGCAGTCACTCCAATGGATGTAAAAGAACCTGAGTTACGACTAGGTGCTTTGGTATAATGATGATGTGCCATCTTCTGTTATGTCGTTATGTTCCGTCGCTAGTATGTGTTTATGTGTATAGCGATATTCTATTTTTTATTTAATGATAGCTTGACTATTATCTATGTTCTTCAAGATGTGAAGCCTTGGTCTATATTGTGCAACTCATTATAGAGAATTTCTCATCTTGGCAATTTTATGTGGATAGTGTGAGTCTACACTATCATCACATTCTCTGATTGTTGTCTTGCCTTTCTTCGAGATACCCTCATCCTCATTTCCTATTCGTGCTCTGTAAGGGTAAGGCCCTATTCTGACCATATGAGAAGCTGTCTCCAGCCTGTCTATTATGTCTATGGGATAGTGCTATTGTTGGTTGTTGTATTAGTAGTTCTTTTGTGATGACTAAGTGGATAGCTAATCTAAGCGCCAAATGGATAATTAATTCTAAGTAAGAAACACTTAAGTAACCACGAGCTTCTCGTATCTTCTTCTTGTATCTTCAGGTGACTTGTTGTGATAATCCATATAGAGACATGAATCAACTTCTGTATGATTGCTGGAACGATGTCTTGGTTAGGGTCAGGGTTAGGGTTAGGTGGATTACGGATCTGTGCTAGTCTCACGGCTACTTGTACTACTATTACAGAACTGTATAACTAAAGAGATGAAATTGACTTCCAGCAGGACTTGAGCATTGGATGTGGTTTTATCGGTATTTTTTCCACAGTCTGAGTTTTGTTTTAGCGAGAGTTTGGAACTCGTAAATAGTTTCAACTTCCTCGCTGCTATTCCACGTTTTACTTTTTTTTGACGTCAGCAGTGGTATTCATCTCTGTGCTTAGTGCCTGGAATGAGTTATTTTGGTAGTTGCTGTGATTGGAAATGTTTTCATTCTTTATCCTATTGTTTATGTGCACCTAGTAGCAACAGCATGAAGAACATGTTGTAGTGAACCGAGTTTTAAATCATTTTTTACAATCAAAATCAATTGGACGAAAAAAAAATATTCTTGATCAATAGAAGAGTACTTCTACAAGCAACAACAGAAACAAAATACACAAGAACAGTGAAATTAAATATAGAACTTCCTCATCTAGTAGATGAATGGAAGTAGACCGATAAAGCATGCATGGACACCAGATTATTCCATGCATAATATTGGGAGAATTGTATGTAGTAACCTAACTAACTATACCACAACCATGATGTGTGTGTAGACTATCAATCAACATTATCCTGCAGCGCTATCCTAGTTGTCCAAGGTATCAAACTATTCCAAGTATTATATAGTATTATACTAGTATAATCTCATGCATCATCATCATTTATCATTCAGTATTCAGAGACTGTCAACAAGAGAGAAGAATAGTGCTTTCCCTCCTTCCATACAAACACACATACATGATTTACAACAACTCATAAGAAGAAATAATCCTCCATGGCTTGAAAGGATTTCTTCATCCTATTATATCTTGAATAAAACTATCTTAACGCAGACATTCATACAGTCTGTTATACCTTCTCATGTTGATGCATATGACCACATCATCAGCTAAACTGTAACACTAGCAGTTAATATTCTATGCAAGATCTTTATGCAAATAGACCTCTTAATCTTTGTTGGTCTATCCTATATCATTAAGAAGAGATCATAGCAGATGATCGCAGCTCAGCAGCTTTCTCATCATTCGGTGTTTCTACTGCCATTTCACCTGTTGCTGATTGAGACAATGCTATTCCGCTGTTATGATTAGAAGTTGCACCAGATTGAGATCTACCAAGACCTTGTCGTGATTCAGGTGGAGCTGAAGATGGATGAGCAGAAGATCCCATGAGATCACTATCCAATTGAGCACGCATGAGATAACCAAAGATGAAGTCTGTCCAACCTTGTCTGTGGGAGCTAACTCGAGATAAGCTTTGCTCTCCAGAACGAGATACCATTCCTGTCGTGGAAACACCAGAAGAAGGTGCAACTGTATTATTCTTTAACTTGTGTGTAAGACGAGGAGAATGATCTTGATGGTGATGATGATGATGATGACCATGTTTGGCTTTGTTGGCATTCACTACATAGACCTTCAGAAAGCGATGCTGTTCTTCCTTTGAGAAGAATTGGCGCTTCTTCGCAACAAGGAAATAGTAAATAAGCGATAGACCAACTGACCCACCAAACAAAGATGCCGATACTGTCACCTCAGCAGCGAAAGCTATTAGAGTAAAGTAAGCCAATGCATATATCAATAACGCATATACTGCTCCCACGATACCGAACGGACTACGATAGCTGCGATCTAAATTGCCGAACTTCGTGCTGTAGATCATGTAAGAGATACACAGACACACATACACTGGACTCGAACTCATCATCGACAACGTGAACAATACATCCAGATACCTGTCCGACATGTTGTAGAAGAGAATTACTTGGATCGTGAAGCTCACCACTATCACTACCAACACAGCCACATACGGAACACGATTCACTCCAAACGTCTCCTTCATTACTGGATTGAATAAGCCCGAGCTCGCCATCGCATACAACTGATGGCTGCCTGCATACAGAAAGCAGAAGAACGTCCCGATCACCGCCGGCATCATCAGCCACGCCACCTTATGACTCGACACTCCAAATACATGCTGTAGCCCCGCATTCAAAGGAAACGCATCCGTCATCTGACTTTCCACTCCAGGAGAGATCGAACCCACCACCAAGATCAACGCCAAAATCAACACCACCATCGTAGATACCGACGCCATGATGGCTCGAGGAACATTCTGACCTGGATTCGCGATGTTCTCGCATGTCAATGTCATCACCTCGATGCCTTTAAAACACCAACCACCTACAGCGAAAAAGTGTAAATATCTGTTTTCGTCACCAGCGTGGAAGGGAGGAGGACTCGTGATAGTCGAGGAGGTCATGTGAGCATCACCCGCATTGCCTAAGATGTAGATCAATGCCAACAAGATGATCCACATACCCAATAACACACCTGCCTTCCAAAACACATGTCCTCCCATCAAATGGAATGGCAGGGCTAAAGCATACATCAACAACCAATATAAAGGCTCATAGTCTCGAGCAGTGTGGAAGATGCTGGTGAACAGATCTCCGATGTATGCCATGCAAGTGGTCACAAACATGATGTATTCCATCGCTTCGAAACATCCGATCAAGTATCCAATCAACGGGCCCAATACACAACGTACATAACCATACGAGCCTCCAGAGAAAGGTAAGATGGAAGTCATCTCAGCGATGGAAGAGGAGAAGCACAGATAGCAAATACCAACTAAGCACTGTGCTAGGAAGTACTCCCAGTAGCCCATATGGAAGCCTTTTTGCCAGTAGGTAAAGGATTTACCAAATACTAGAATAGCCATTAAATAAAGCTCAAAGAGAGAAGCTTGATGGGCATTCGTTCCTTCTTTTTTTGAGGAACTAAAAGAAGGCGCGAGAACATTGCTGATGGCTTGCATGATTTTGGTGGAAATGTTTATGACTGTGCCGGATATGCTCAATGGTCTTATTACCACGGTACTTGTACTGGTTAAGAGGAGACCACTAGTAGAGATGGGATGGAACAGAAGGAGCTAACAACAGCTGGCTCTCTTTCTCTTGACCGCAAGATGAATTTCAATCAGTTGTTGATCTGATGGCGCCGTAGAGTGGTGAGGTGTTGTTGTTGAAGGCGTTGAAGCATCAACTTTGAGATTTTACTTCCATTTTCATGGTTTGAAGGTCACATTTTGGCTTTGAAGTTGGAAAAACCGGAAATCAAAAAATGGGAAAACCCCGCCGGAAAACCTGCAGAAAGCCATAAAACGGATACTATCGCTCTTACCCACAGTTCTCTGCTGGAGTTAACAAATAAGCATACTTTAAAGTTTTGAGTCGTGTTTATAATGTCTATCCCACAGTAGATGAGAATAGAGTAACAAAAAGCAAATATTATATTACGAATGGAAAAGCTTAAATTTACCAAAAATAATAAATCAACTAAAATTAAGCCGTGAAGTCAATAGAAGCGAAACGAACATGATATGTTACAATAAGAAACGAACACAATATCATTTTCAAGTTCTCATCCGATTTAAAGGACGAACAGAATAGAATTGAATAGAATGCATGAATGCAGCGCATAATTATGCATTTCTTCCTCTTCCAAGCATGGCAATCCCATACCGACAGAGAGAACATATTGATGATAGAGAATTGATCATCCTAACATCTACTACCGAAAACAGCCACAAGTTCAAAAAAAGATCAATGTCCTACAAATAATTGTAGAAATCAATTCAATGAACAATAAACAAACTCCATTGATCATCTGCTAATTACTTGTCTATCTAAAAGGTCAGAAATAAGGCTGTGCACGCATTTGATCAATAGACTTCTCCTAATCCATTGATCTCAAGGGAGGCCCTCGTCTCCCATGGCTTGAAACGATTTCTCACCACCATATTATCTACACATCACATTTAACTACATACATGATCATATTCATGTGTTGAACTGCAAAATTCATAAACCATAAATTAACAGTCAATAACCAATGCAATATCTTTATGCAAATAGACCCCTTATTCTTTGTTGGTTAGTCCTATATCATTAAGAAGAGATCATAGCAGATGATCGCAGCTCAGCAGCTTTCTCATCATTCGGTGTTTCTACTGCAATTGCGCCTGATCCTGATTGAGACAATGCTATTCCGCTATTATGATTAGAAGTTGCACCAGATTGAGATCTACCCATACCAGAACCATGATTTGATTCAGGTGGAGCTGAAGATGGATGAGCAGAAGATCCCATGAGATCACTATCCAATTGAGCACGCATGAGATAACCAAAGATGAAGTCTGCCCAACCTTGTCTGTGGGAGCTAACTCGAGATAAGCTTTGCTCTCCAGCGCGTGATGCAGTTCCAGTTCCAGACATTGATACTCCACCTGTCGTGGGTGTGGGAGCAATTGCATTATTCTTCAATTTGTTCATAAGACGAGGAGAGCGATTTTGCAGACGCGGTGAGCGATGTTTGGCTTTGTTGGCATTCACTACATAGACCTTCAGAAAGCGATGCTGTTCTTCCTTTGAGAAGAATTGGCGCTTCTTCGCAACAAGGAAATAGTAAATAAGCGATAGACCAACTGACCCACCAAACAAAGATGCCGATACTGTCACCTCAGCAGCGAAAGCTATTAAAGAGAAATAAGCCAATGCATATATCAATAACGCATATACTGCTCCCACGATACCAAAAGGACTACGATAGCTGCGATCTAAATTGCCGAACTTCGTGCTGTAGATCACATAAGAGATACACAGACACACATACACTGGACTCGAACTCATCATCGACAACGTGAACAATACATCCAGATACCTGTCCGACATGTTGTAGAAGAGAATTACTTGGATCGTGAAGCTCACCACTATCACTACCAACACAGCCACATATGGAACACGATTCACTCCAAACGTCTCCTTCATAACTGGATTGAATAACCCGGAGCTCGCCATTGCATACAACTGATGGCTGCCTGCATACAGAAAGCAGAAGAACGTCCCGATCACCGTCGGCATCATCAGCCACGCCACCTTATGACTCGACACTCCGAACACAAGTTCTAACCCCGCATTCAAGGGGAAAGTATCCTTCATTACACTCTCCACTCCAGGAGAGATCGAACCCACCACCAAGATCAACGCCAAAATCAACACCACCATCGTTGACACAGACGCCATGATGGCTCGAGGAACATTCTGACCTGGATTCGCGATGTTCTCGCATGTCAATGTCATCACCTCGATGCCTTTAAAACACCAACCACCTACAGCGAAAAAGTGTAAATATCTGTTTTCGTCACCAGCGTGGAAGGGAGGAGGACTCGTGATAGTCGAGGAGGTCATGTGAGCATCACCCGCATTGCCTAAGATGTAGATCAATGCCAACAAGATGATCCACATACCCAATAACACACCTGCCTTCCAAAACACATGTCCTCCCATCAAATGGAATGGCAGGGCTAAAGCATACATCAACAACCAATATAAAGGCTCATAGTCTCGAGCAGTGTGGAAGATGCTGGTGAACAGATCTCCGATGTATGCCATGCATGTCGTCAAGATCATTATATACTGCATGGCTTCAAAGCATCCGACCAGATATCCGATCAATGGACCCAATACACAACGTACATAGCCATACGAGCCTCCAGAGAAAGGTAAGATGGAAGTCATCTCAGCGATGGAAGAGGAGAAACACAGGTAGCAAATGCAGACCAAGCACTGGGCCAGGAAGTATTCCCAGTAGCCCATAAGAAATCCTGCTTGCCAGTAGGTGAAGGATTTCCCGAAGACCAACATTCCCATCAAACAGAGTTCAAAGAGGGAAGCTTGATAGGCATTCGTTCCTTCTTTTTTTGAAGAACTAAATGAAGGTGCAAGAGCGTTGCTAATAGCTTGCATGAATGTGGACGTTGTTCAATCACGAGTATTAGATAGTAATAATAGCAGATTGTCTTTCTCTGATGATTGTGTTGATAAGGGTCAACTTCACTTCTCAATCAACAGTACGTACAGAAGAGGAGTTGTGAAGGAAGTGATGAGATCTGGGATTCCACGGTGTGATCAAGAGAATGAATGGAGTGAGTGTCGCTGGTTTCTTGCCGGTCACAACAGGAAATGCACGGGAGTGGGGAGTGGATTGATGTGGAGCCGGCTGGCGCACAGCGGGAAGTTGAAGTTGAAGGAAGAGTTGACACCACCGAGAGGAGCAAGGCAGCGCTCGACTTCTCCTCCACTCTACCGATGCAGCGCGACAAAATTTAGTAGTGCAAGTACATCCTTCTCTTTGGGAGAGGGATTGTTTTTGCTCTGTAGGTTGCCGAACGGCGAGGAACGGCGAGGTTGGTGTTCTCTTTGGTGCCATAGAGACGTGTTCTCTTTGGACGAGTCCGAAAAGGAGAATCGTCCAGCAAAGGAGAGAAAGAAAAACTCTTAAAAACACCAATTAAATTGGTGTTACAATAAAATTTGCTCGATGAACAAGTGCTCATTGTAGAATAAACAACCGACCTTTCTTTTCCACCAACAGACACTTCCCAGGTTTAGCCATGTTCCCAGATTTAGCCACTTACTATGAGAAATTAAGCCAATGCTGATGTTACATTTTTCATCTACGAATAACCAATGAAGTCAAAACTTGTTTGCAGGAGACGAAGTTTTGAATTGATAGCTGCTGCCGGTAGTTGTCGTTGTAATGGACTAAGCCATACAGTGTTCTTCTCTATTGCGTGTGTGTCAAAGCACACAACTCGTTTCTTCTGGACTTAGTTCCATTGATTGTCTGTCATGGACGATCTGGATCGTTGCATCGCCTGCCTATCATCGCTCATTTAGAAGTTTTGATCGTTTAGTTTAATGCTAAGCATTACTGTACCGTAAGAATGTAATCATCAGGATGTTGCTTCAACGAAATGTTATCACTTACAATCGTATCATAGTACACGAGAAAAGAGCAACTAACCAGTTAATTTAAATCAGAATCGAAGAAAAGCTATCAGCTAATTCAAGAGGAATGATCTTGAGGCACGCATTCGCAAAAAATACTACACAGTATAAAACATCTTGTGTTAATGACATTCGAGACGCACGAACAATATGATGGATGTATGACAAATGACCCTTCATTCTTTCACGTATGGATATCTCTTAATCACAGAGTGAATATTAACATTCCCGAGCTCTACTACGGGTCCATAATATTGTACCTATCAGCACAACAAACAATAACCCAATACCAGTAATCTACTTACTACTAATATATCAAAGCATGGACAATACATCAAAACAATACATGGTATACAAATTCAATCAACAGATTTCTCGTAATCCAATGATCCATTGATCTCAAGGGAGAACCTCGTATCCCACGGCTTGAAACGATTTCTCACCACCATGACACACCGCCTTTAACGACATAAATGATTCATGCATTGCACAATCAAACTCATAATCCACGAATCAATAAATAATGATATATCTCTATGTGAATGGATCCATACTATTTGCTTCGTCGTTACCATCATTGAGAGGAGATCACTGCTGATGATCGCACCTCAGCAGCTTTCCCATCATTCGGTGCTTCAGCAGGAGCCGAAGATGGATTAGCAGAAGATGCTAAGAGATCACTGTCCAATTGAGAACGCATCAGAAGCCCAAAGATGAAGCTGAAAGCTCCTTGTCGACGTGAACTACCGCGAGACAGATTCTGTTCTCCAGCACGCGATGCAGTTAATGTCACTGATAGACCAGAGGAAGGGGCAACCGCGCTATGCTTCATATTATTCATAAGACGGGGAGAGTGCTGTTGATGATGATGAGCATGTTTAGCTTTGTTGGTATTCACTACATAGACCTTCAGAAATTTCTGTTGCTCTTCCTTTGAGAAGAATTGGCGCTTCTTCGCAACAAGGAAATAGTAAATAAGCGATAGACCAACTGACCCACCAAACAAAGATGCCGATACTGTCACCTCAGCAGCGAAAGCTATTAAAGAGAAATAAGCCAATGCATATATCAATAACGCATATACTGCTCCCACGATACCAAAAGGACTACGATAGCTGCGATCTAAATTGCCGAACTTCGTGCTGTAGATCACATAGGAGATACACAGACACACATACACTGGACTCGAACTCATCATCGACAACGTGAACAATACATCCAGATACCTGTCCGACATGTTGTAGAAGAGAATTACTTGGATCGTGAAGCTCACCACTATCACTACCAACACAGCCACATACGGAACACGATTCACTCCAAACGTCTCCTTCATTACTGGATTGAATAAGCCCGAGCTCGCCATCGCATACAACTGATGGCTGCCTGCATACAGAAAGCAGAAGAACGTCCCGATCACCGCCGGCATCATCAGCCACGCCACCTTATGACTCGACACTCCAAATACATGCTGTAGCCCCGCATTCAAAGGAAACGCATCCGTCATCTGACTTTCCACTCCAGGAGAGATCGAACCCACCACCAAGATCAACGCCAAAATCAACACCACCATCGTAGATACCGACGCCATGATGGCTCGAGGAACATTCTGACCTGGATTCGCGATGTTCTCGCATGTCAATGTCATCACCTCGATGCCTTTAAAACACCAACCACCTACAGCGAAAAAGTGTAAATATCTGTTTTCGTCACCAGCGTGGAAGGGAGGAGGACTCGTGATAGTCGAGGAGGTCATGTGAGCATCACCCGCATTGCCTAAGATGTAGATCAATGCCAACAAGATGATCCACATACCCAATAACACACCTGCCTTCCAAAACACATGTCCTCCCATCAAATGGAATGGCAGGGCTAAAGCATACATCAACAACCAATATAAAGGCTCATAGTCTCGAGCAGTGTGGAAGATGCTGGTGAACAGATCTCCGATGTATGCCATGCATGTCGTCAAGATCATTATATACTGCATGGCTTCAAAGCATCCGACCAGATATCCGATCAATGGACCCAATACACAACGTACATAGCCATACGAGCCTCCAGAGAAAGGTAAGATGGAAGTCATCTCAGCGATGGAAGAGGAGAAACACAGGTAGCAAATGCAGACCAAGCACTGGGCCAGGAAGTATTCCCAGTAGCCCATAAGAAAGCCTTTTTGCCAGTAGGTAAAACATTTCCCGAAGACTAACATTCCCATCAAACAGAGTTCAAAGAGGGAAGCTTGATAGGCATTCGTTCCTTCATTTTTTGAAGAACTAAATGAAGGTGCAAGCTTACTACTGAAAGTATGCATCATGGGTAATCTCTTTTAAAAGTTCACAATCGCTTTTATTGATTATTTGTTATTTCTTGACGATCCATTCAAAGATGCGAGATGAACCAATCAAGGATTTACTTGTCCGTTATGGGTGAGGATGAGTGGGCAGCGGAGGCAGTGCTGGCGAAGATTGAAGTTGATGTGCGCTGTCGTCACCTGCTTGAACTTGCAGACTGTGCGCGAAAGGTTCAACTAGACTATGAGCTTTTTACTCTGCTATGTTGAGAAGCTTGGGTCATAGACTACGTTAGGTCTAGCCCATCAGGTGAGTCTCAAAGCACAGACTTTTCATTATTAGACTGTGCTTTGAGACTCACCTGATGGGCTAGACCTAACGTAGTCTATGACCCAAGCTTCTCAACATAAACAATAAAATATTTTTCTTGGTTTGACTGGTACAGTAGCCTAGTTTCCGTTCTGTTAGGAAGAAGAAAAGAAATGTATAGTTGGACGAATCCTTAGTATTAATAATGAATTCTAACCTACAACTACAAATCAAAATTGGTAATCAACTAATCATAGCACATTCTCTATCAGTATGACTTTCGATATGGCAGACGAGTGGTAGAAGTTAATACATAAATCAAAATCAAGTCATATATGAACACTTCTGATATTCGTATTCTGGCTCTTTTTTCTAACAAGCATATGACGTGTAGCAAAATGACGTCATATACGACTACTACTACTACTACTAAATTTAGCAAAAATATCATTTAACAAAACTGAATGTTGTCGTTCAAGTAAACAATCCGGCGAGATACAATGCAATCACATTATCAAGACCAGTCGTTTATCGCGAAACAGCACACAGCATTTGCAATTATCTCATAATAGGTAAGGGTAAAGAACCAAATTATCTCTTCTTCAATGAGCAATTGGTCATTCTATAATCGAGTCAGACTATCAATCAGCTCAATAGGCTTTATATACAAATATTATGTTTCGTCTCTCCAGACAATGCAAAAATACAATGTTGACTTAGTCAAAATGCATTGTCGAAGTACTCAACATTTTTACCACTATCATTTAAAGAACGAAAATAAATAGTAAACAAGTCTAAGCAACTCATCATTGTTACTATGTCTAAGCAACTGGATCAGGAAGACGCAAGCCGGAAATATTTTGATCATCCATAGGTGAGCATTCTCCTGCTGGCAAAATAACACCACCTTCAGCATAGCTTGATCCTACTCCTGACTGAGATCTACCAATACCACTACTTTCAAGATTTGTGCTGGCACCCGATTGAGTTCGTCCAATCATTCCATTGCCATGATCAAGACCATCGCCCGAACGCGATCTACCCATACCACTACCTAGATTAGAACCTCCAGATCTATGACCAGAAGATCCCATAAGATCACTATCCAATTGAGAGCGCATAAGATAGCCAAAGATAATATCAACCCATCCTTGTCTACGAGAGCTTACACGTGAAAGACTGCGATTAGTAGTTTCATTGACCGAGGCCGCATTAGCCGAAGCAGAAGAAAGAGCACCGCTTGCGGAAGGTCCCAAAGGAGCAGGAACAACAGCATTGTGCTTTGCTTTATTTATCAAACGAGGAGAATGATGATGCTTAGCCTTGTTGGCGTTAACCACATAGACCTTCAAAAACCTCTGTTGTTCCTCCTTGGAAAAGAACTGTCTTTTATTCGCTACCAGAAAATAATAAATGACAGCAATACCCAGACAAGAGCAGAATACAGACGAAGAAACTTTGACCTCTTTGGGAAAAGCGATCAATCCCACATAGGTCAAAATATACACACCCATTCCATACATCGCTCCCATAATACCGAACGGACTACGATAGCTGCGATCCAAATTGCCGAACTTCGTGCTGTAGATCATGTAAGAGATACACAGACACACATACACTGGACTCGAACTCATCATCGACAACGTGAACAATACATCCAGATACCTGTCCGACATGTTGTAGAAGAGAATTACTTGGATCGTGAAGCTCACCACTATCACTACCAACACAGCCACATATGGAACACGATTCACTCCAAACGTCTCCTTCATTACTGGATTGAATAACCCGGAGCTCGCCATCGCATACAACTGATGGCTGCCTGCATACAGAAAACAGAAGAACGTCCCGATCACCGTCGGCATCATCAGCCACGCCACCTTATGACTCGACACCCCAAATACATGCTGTAGACCCCTATTCAAGGGAAACAAGTCCGTCATCACACTCTCCACTCCGGGAGTCACCGAACCCACCACCAAGATCAACGCCAAAATCAACACCACCATCGTTGACACAGACGCCATGATGGCTCGAGGAACATTCTGACCTGGATTCGCGATGTTCTCGCATGTCAATGTCATCACCTCGATGCCTTTAAAACACCAACCACCTACTGGGAAGAAATGAATGAATCGCAAAGGATTGCCGCCGTGGAAAGGAGTAGGACTTGTAATGGTCGAAGACGTCATGTGAGCATCGCCTGCATCGCCTAAGATGTAAATTAACGCGAACAAGATGATCCACAAACCCAATAACACACCTGCCTTCCAAAACATACCTCCTCCCATCAAATGGAATGGCAGGGCTAAAGCATACATCAACAACCAATATAAAGGCTCATAGTCTCGAGCAGTGTGGAAGATCTCTGTGAACAATTGTCCGATATATGCCATGCAAGTGGTCACAAACATGATGTATTCCATCGCTTCGAAACATCCTATCACATATCCAATCAATGGACCCAATACACAACGTACATAACCATACGAACCTCCAGAGAAAGGTAAGATGGAAGTCATCTCAGCTATAGATGATGCAAAGCAGATATATGCAATGGAAAATAAGCACTCCACAAAGAAGAATTCCCAATAACCCATATGAAATCCTGTTTGCCAATAGGTAAAACATTTACCAAAGATTAATATTGCAAATAGATAAAGTTCCAAAGTAGTTGCTTGATAGGCTTTATAATCTGATTTCTTGGATGAAGAAGATAAGATTGGGGAAGTCTTGGCAGTAGGTTCTTTGTTGGAAGATGGCATTATTGCAATAATTGTCTTATGGTGTGATACTTGATAAAATATATAAAGAGCAAGAGATAAGATAGCTATTGAAAGAGAGAATAGCTATAAGAGAATTGAAAGAAGAGAGGGAAATTGATTATAAACTGTTGGGTTGTCTAGTCGTTCACTTCTGTTTGGTTTTCTGATGCACAACCAACAGGTTCCGAGGGTCGTCCGGCTTGGCCCGACGGCAAGTTGCCTTTGAACTTCGACCACCACCCTTCTACTTGCATCACCAACACTTCCCTGTTGACACCACCGCTGCCTCTTCCACTTCTTCCTCTTCTACACATCCTCTGATTGAACAGAAGTGGAAGAGAGTGCAGCAACCACCCAAACCTCACAACTGCAATTACCGGAACTGTCTGAGTCAGAGTGAAGTTCCGCTGTTCTGTCAAAAATATCGAGTTTTCACAAAGTTGATCTTTTCACACGTGTCATTTATGGCCAAGATTGTGACAGCATACAAGTATATCATCACCATATGGATTAGTAGGTTGTAGCCTGTTCTAACAATATGATCACTCACTAAATCAGTCTGATTGGGCTGCACTTTTTCCAGAATTAACAAAAAAAGAGTAGTCTCGAAGCATACATCACTGTTCTAATCTAATGGAAGGCATTAGCATTTAATCGTCGCAATCTTCTTACAGTATACAGTAATGGCGGCTTAACGCTTTTGTGTCATAATAACTTCTTCACCAAAAGAATGATTTTCTTATATTTTCCGTCCCCACAACTAACTGATAGAGAGGAAACCCTACGACTTCCTTTTCCAGCCATCGATATAGACATCATCATCATCATCATCATCATCATCATCATCATCATCATCATCATCATCATCATCATCATCATCATCATCATCAT
>VKHL01000168.1:29287-58900 GCA_015146655.1 Ochromonas danica
ATCATCATCATCATCATCATCATCATCATCATCATCATCATCATCATCATCATCATCATCATCATCATCATCATCATACAATAATAATAAACCCAACCACTAAACAGTAACTAATTAACCCAACCTTTTGACCTGACCTTTTGGGTTGGGTGGATGTTGTTGTGTGCAGTGTGTGAGTAAAATCTCACAATTTTGTACTTTGACTGTTCTCCCCCCATCTCTTATGCGATGATGATGCACACCTCCGCCTTGATCACCTGTCCTCATCTCATCTTCTTTGTTGGTGTGTGCTTTAGCTGTTGGTTAGTAGTCTATTCAAAATTAGTTCTTGATCACCCTTCATCCTCATCCTCATTATCATTATCATTGGACTCTGCTGGTATTAGTTATTGATCATCTATCTGTCTTCATCTTCTTGTTGACTGACTGACTGACCATCCAGCAGCAATAGTAGTTGTGCTCCTCCGTAGAGATATTGATAAAAAAAATAATACGATCTGACTACCATCAGTTGGACTAATTGATTGTGAGCTCATTAGAATCAATTGAGTGAAGTGAGTGTGTGATAACAGCAAGAAAACAGTCAATTTGATATTCCATAGAATTTCCTATTTTCGACAAACTAGACAGACAGACTGTTCAACCTTCTATTGGCAATACTACCACTACTACCACTACTACTACTACTACTACAGTACTATTACACTAGTTCTATCTGACCTCAGTCAGTCTTTTAGCCATCATCATCATCATCATCATTGTCATCATTAGTAGTAGTAGTATTACTGCTTCTATCATATAGACATTATCATCATCATCATGGGTGGATTTGTAGTCAAACCTACTTCTTCTGCTATTATAGAGAAAAGTGAACGTGCTGCTTCATTAGGGAAATCACAAGTTGAAATTGTTAAATTAATGATGCCATTATACTATACCATGGAAGCATTAACAGATGAAGAAATTGAATGTGCAAAATCAGCATGGTCATTAATTGTACAAAATGCTGCACCAGAATATCAACGATTAGTTCAATTAGGACATTGTAATCATACACCTTTCCCTTATAAAAGTTGTATTGAATATTTTTATAGTAATTTCTATGAACGATTATTTGATATTCATCCTTTAGCAAGAGATTTATTTAAAAAAGCAGATATACAAAATAAACAAGGACATTTCTTAGCTAAAATTATTTCATTGGCATTAAGTGAACGAGAAGATCCTGTTAAATATGAAGCTACACTAAGACATCTTGCTGAAGTTCATAATGATCGTGGTGTTAAAGCAGTTGAATGTAAGTTAGCATGACTTTTACATATTGACTTGTGTTAGAATATACTGATGATACCAAATCACCTGTGTTTTGTGTGTGTGTGTGTGTGTGTGTGTGTGTGTGTGTGTGTGTGTGTGTGTGTGGTATGTAATAGATGGGTTGATTGGAGATGTTCTCTTTTGGTCCATAAGTCGTTGTGTTGGACCTGAAATCTATAACGAAGTTGCACATCAAGCCTTTATTAAGATTGTCTCTCGTATGCTTCGTACAATGGTTCCCATGGCAGTTGCTTATGAACTACAAGATGATAGTGCACAAATGATTCGTATGTTTAAACAATGGGAATTATCACGTGGTGGAACATCTATCGCTGCCACAGCAATGTCATCATCTTCATCATCTCATGGTCCTGGATTACCTCCTACTAGTACCAGTAGGAGTAATATGTAAACATGTTGATAGATGATTTCTCTCTCTCTCCTGTATGTGTACTACTTTGTGATGGACGAAGCAGTTGTCTAATAGTATGAAGAAGAAGAAGAAATGTTAACGCGATTTTGTCATTTCTTTATTTTGTATGATGATAGGTAATGATGAAGATGATTGTTGATCTCATCTCATTCATATGATGAACCAAAATCCTATTTGAATGTGTTTAATATTGGGATGTCATGGTGACAGTCTAATCAGACAGTAACACTCTGTAGTGATGATTGTACGAAGGAAGTTTGTTGATTACTTGATATAATAACTAACTAGCAAAATTGTAATAACAATGATGATGATGATGATGATGAATGTTC
Source organism: Ochromonas danica (assembly GCA_015146655.1). Lineage (NCBI taxonomy): Eukaryota > Chrysophyceae > Chromulinales > Chromulinaceae > Ochromonas > Ochromonas danica. Next base: position 31,367 of record VKHL01000168.1, read on the forward strand.
TCCATGATGATGATGATCATCATCATAATGTTATTGTTATTGCTATGCTATGCCTATTGTAGTACTTTGAAGTCAATCATCAATTCCATTTCATTCCATACAATTCATGTAGTAAGTAGTGCAATAGAATGGAATTGAGACGTTGTGTCAACCAACTATGATGTCATCGTATTCTAGTTTAATCGCTACAGTTTGCTTTTGTTTTTGTTTTTTGCGTTAATGTGCAAGTTGTTGTTGTTTTGTCATCTCGAATGCTTCTTTCATTTGCTATTCTGTGTGTTGTGCTACAATTGTCTAGTCCAAGTTGTTGTTGTTGTTGTTGTGCTTTGTTTGGTTAGCTTGTTGGTTAACTGGTTTGGATAATTCAGAACTGACACATGAAGAATAGTCTACTTGTAATAGTAGTAGTATGACAATAACAATATCATGAATTGTTGATGATGTTGTTAGTTATCATACTTACTTAGTTGTTGATGATGATGATAATAATTGTATGTCTTTAATTTAAATACAAGAAGATGATGATGATGAATGAGGTTTTGTTGTTAGTGTTGTTTCAATCAATTAGTTCTATCATATCATAGCAAACAAATGAGATCATTTAAAGTATCAACAGTGTCAACATCCTTCCCATTTTGTTATTATTGCTATCATCAGCAGCCTTATGATCATCATCATCTTGTTGTTGTTGCAGTTACAATCAAGTAGAGCAAGAGAAGAGAGGCCCTGTGTAGTAAGTACATACTATAGTTTTAAGCAAAGTTACAATAAGCATAACATCCAAAGCAATCATCCTATAGTCCAAACCAACACTTGCTGGAGTAAACCAAAAGAGAATATACAAGCAAGAAACAATCACCATAAGACAAGAAGAAGAAGACAATACTACCAGTACAACATTGTCTACCTAGTACTTTTGTATTCTATACAATATTATCTCATCACTAACAAGCACATAGGCATAGAATAGCATAAGAACAGAATAGAAGAAAGTTATAGCAGAGGAAAGAAGACAAACGAAGAGGAAGCAAAGCAAAGCAATGGGACCTTGTTATCCATGTTTGCTTCCTCCTAGACTATCACTTTCATCATCATCTCTGTACATTATGCTATAGCATGCCATGACACCCTATAGTATGGTGTGGAGGATCATCATTGTGTTAATTAGCAAATACTATACCAAGTAGTTCTGCCCATTATTACATCCCCCCTCTCTCTCTCTCTCTCTCAGACGCACATACAAATACAGTCTCTCCTTCTAGACTGGTTGGTTACTGACTAATCTCTTCATGCAGGTATTGGAGATGCAAGATTGCATTGGCTAGACTCCATCCTCCTATACAGAACATAGACTACTACTAGTATATATATACAACAGTAGTTAAGTTACTACTACAGTCAGTATATATATATATGCATACAACAATAATAACTTATTTATCCATAATTAACTTTTTCTCCTTCCTTCTTATTACCACTTCTATGACTTCATTTGATCTCTTGCTAATTGTTTAGCAACTGAAGACCCATGTCTTAGCTCGTTGCTCCTATTATACCACAACAACAACAACAACAACAACAACAACAACAACAACAACAACAACCATCACAATCAGACATCATATACAACATATGAGAACAAAATTCAAAAAGATGTATCTTACCATGGGGATATCTCTTTTGTGATGTGATTGACATCCAAAACGATCACAATAATCTAATAACTTCTGTAATGCTTCCATACGCATTGGTTTAGTTAATATCAAATCTGCACCTGAAGTCTCATAATCAATGACATCGACATCCATAGCATTGCCTGTCACACCAATTAATAGCTTACTATATCCTAAAGCACGTATCTTTTGTGCTGCTTCTGGTCCACACATAATAGGCATGACACTATCCATAAAGACCAAATCATAATAATCACAACCTTTCTCTTGGAAAAGTTGTACTGCTTCAATACCATCAGCACATTGATCACATTTAAATCCACGCTTACGTAGAATCATCTCCAACATCTTACGATTGCTTAGAACATCTGTATATTACATAGATATCAATACCCAACACACACACACACACACACACACACACACACACACACAACAACAACACAGATTGTAACAAAGATTAAAATAATGGTAACAAATACAAGCTAAATAAGATTTTTTCTCACCATCACATACTAAGATACGTTGAATACATTTACCAGCCGTTTTCTCTGGTGTTAATAGACTATTACCACTCATACTACCACTACCACGAGCAAGTGGGGTACTGGCAGGATTGGGTGTAGCAGTTAAGGAAGATCCTGCTTCAATCAAAGGTGTACTATTACCACTAGATTCCATGATAGTAGGCAGCGAAGATGATAGCTTTTCTCCCACTTCTTGAGGTATCCTACCACTATTACTGCTACTGCTACTGCTACTAGCATCTTCGAATACATTCCCTTCTCCACCACGGCTACTACCACTTGGACTGGTAATACTAGTTGGTCTTTGTATCGAGTTCATCTCAGCAGGAGAATTCGTATTAGTATTGACATTCATGGGGGTGGAGTGATGCTGTCGCATACTCTTGATAGCACGAGCAGATGGAATATCTAACATATCAATACTACTCCGTGGTGTAACTGTACAACTACCACTACTCTCTCGACTAAATGTTGAGAGAAGACCAACATTTTCATGCGATACTTCGTTTGTTTTTGATTGAGATTGTTGTTGTTGCTGATGTGTTGTTCTTAATAGAGTAGTATCATCAGTCGAACCTTCTTCATTACCCTTGGAAGTGGAAGGAAGAACATCATCATGATGATCAGCATCATCCCCACCACCTGCTGCTGGTTCTTCTTCCCTATCCTCCACATTACCACTTTCATGACCAGATGGTGAGATAGTTGATGGACGATCAGGTTCTTTGAAATCAATTGAGAAATAGAATTCTGAACCACCACTTAAACGATCACTACCCACTCTTTGTTTTGAAGTACATCCAATAGTACCATTATGTAATGAAACAATGGTCTTACAAATAGACAAACCAAGACCTGACCCACGGCCTTTTTGTAATTCACCAGGTCGTATTTGCATAAAAGGTTGGAAAAGCATCTTTTGTTCATCTGATGACATACCCGGTCCTTGATCTTTAACTGTAAAGGTAATATGACCTTTTAACTTGGTCTCATAGGTTACTGAGACTTCAATTGTAGACTCACGATCAGAAAACTTGATAGCATTAGAGAGAAGATTACCAAGAACATGTTCAAGACGGAATTGATCACCAAGAACTTCTTTAGGGACATTAGGATCAAGATGATAAAGCACTTCAATCTTCTTACTCTCATATTGGGTTCTATTATAGAGACAGTAGAGCGTTAATATAACATATCATACCACTTATAGAAGTTAATGATGATGATACAAGACACCAATGGAAGGCATGGTATGTATGTTCTTACACAAACACACACACACACACACACACACACACACACAAATCCAATCCTCACCTAAAGTTTGACAAGACAGACTTGACTAAGTTATTTGGTTGAAATGCTTTATATTCCAATTCTAACATTCCTTCTTCAATCTTTTGTAATGATAATACATCATTTAATGTCTCTGCCATAAACCCTGTTGCTTCTCTCATTAATGAGATAGTTTCACGATCTTGTTCATTTAAATGATCAGAATCTTGTAATAATTGTAATCCTAAAGCAACTGAGTTTAATGGAACACGTACTTCATGGAAGACATAACGTAGAAACATTAATCTTGATTCTTCTGCTTTCTTCTTTTCTTCAACTAGTAAGAACTTATTAGGGTCTAAGATCTCAACATGACTATCTGAGACAATTTGTACAAATAATGTCTTAGCAAAGAAGGAACATGTATAGATTAAGACTAAGAAGACATTATCATCAAAGAATTCAAACCATCTCATATAGTAGATTAATGGAAAGACAGTAAACATGACTGACATAAACATAGCACAATTCATTTTACATTGTGAAACACGTAAACGATCATGAACTTCTTTAGAAACAAATTCTAATGTTTCACGTTTTACAGCACCATTAAATTCTTCAACCGCTGCAAAATACTCTTCATAAGAATCTAATTGTTGCCATGCTAAAGCTAAAGTCATCATAATATTAGCAAGAAGAAATTGTAACCATAATAACCATCTTGGTAAAGGTAAGTTACCCAATGCTAATAAGACAATAGACCATCCACCATTAATTTGTATATAATGATCTGATGGTTTCATCTCTGTTCTTTTCACATCCATCATTGAGGTTAAGAAGAACATATAAGGTACAGTACAAATCCATTCAAACCACATTAATGGTGAGGTTTTAATACCAATGAAGTCAATGCAAGTTGAGCTTAAGATATCAAAATAAAAAGCTGAGATGGATAAGAATTGTGTTGTAGAAATCATCATAAGCATTGCAATCGCATTTGGATGACGTAATTTACCATCACTAAATCCACTAAATGTGACAAAAACACGAAAGAATTGTGAGAGATTTAAACCCATACCACCACCAACAATATAATGAATATAATATTTAGTCCATGAAGCATATTCACTTTCTTTACAAATACCATAGTCATTGTGTGTTTGATAATTCCAGATAATTAATCCTAAACATATTAAAACAGAAGAGATCAAATAGACAAATTGTCGACTCCAATTCGCTGCTAAACTCATCTTATCACGTCTTCAACTTGAGGCTTCCTCTTGATTCCAATAAATAGATACAGATCAAGTTAAATCAGGCACACCACACAAATAGAAGGTATACAAGTGATGATGTGCGTATTTGTTATTATAGGCAGCAATGAGAATGTCTTGTTGTCAGTAAACAAGCGCAGTATTACTATTAATGGTATTAAAAGCGTAGAAAATAGAAAGACAGACTCAGATTCTTCTTCTTTCTTACTCTTCCTCCTTCTTTTTCTCTCTTAGTCTTACTTAGTCTTAGTGTTGCTCTTGACTTGGTGCTACAATTATATTGTGATTGAGATTTTACTCTTCTATTAACTATATATTACAGTCAAAATATTCTCTGCAATGAGACTTTAGGATCTCTTGTCTAAACTACAGAGAATGGCAATAGAGCAGGATAATATTAACCAATCAATATCTTTCCAGCAATGAGAAAGTCAATTTGTTTTTTTTGTTTTTCAGACAGCAACAAGATGAAAAAGAAAGAAAAATATTCAGTCAAAAAAGGAAGAAGACGACCAGATTAGATGAATGAAGAGGATAAGATAGAAAAGAATAGAATGGTAGTGAAAAATCCAATCTGAAGAATAAGGTCAACCAAGAAGGTTATTGGATGTTGATGTCAATCAGGTCCAAGTCAACAACTTCTTCCCGTGCCAGTGCGAGTGAGTGACTGTGACTGTGACAGTGACATCTCCCCACGCATACACACTGTCTTTTCACACATTAGACTATATTCCAGGAAAAGATGACTTTTGGAAAGAAGAATGAAGCCTTTTCGATGGGCAACGTCAGCTGCTGACTTCGTGTCCTTTTGCACATGCACTGCTTGTTGCCTGCTTTGTAATGTTTTGTACAACTAACTGTGTATACAACTTCATTGTAAAAGAAAAACGTAGTATCTGAGAGACAATATGTTGTTCAACACGTACAGTATGTTATACCCATAGATAAGAAAAATTGTTTTGCAAAGCCAATAAAATATACTGACAAACTCACTCTGTGACCCAATAAACCTCCCCATTTAGTCACAAGAGGATGGATGCGTTGATATCCCGGCATCCAAGAGAAAGTATATATATAGAAAATATATCTCAATTCTATATGCCAGTATAGAATGAATTGGAGTTCCAGAGAAGGAAATCAAATGGAAAAGAAGACGAAGGAAAAGTCGATTAAGACCTAGAGGTAAAACTCGCTCTATGAACTTACAAACCTCGCATTTGACCGAGTTTAAGTCTCACGAGGAAGCAACAAGATCTTTGCGCTGATTGCCAAGAAAAACAAAATGTCTGAATTGGAGTTATCAGAGAAGGAAAAGGAGTTTCGAAGATGTCATCTCACGACAAGAGATAAGACAACCATCATGTTAGCAGATGGAAGCTTGTATACTTGTGGAGAGGATAGCGACGGAAACAGTCAGAACATCCTTCCTGGTTTGTCCTTTGCCGACCCTCCCAAGCTACTCTCCACACCTGATCTTCCTCCAGATATTATTGCAGTGTCCACTGGAGGTTATCACACACTCTTCCTGACAGCGAGCAATCAGATTTATGGCATGGGTTCCAATCAGTTTGGTCAGTTAGGATTTCCTCCAGATCCACAGCATTTCATGGTAGATTCACCAATTGAGTTGGTGGTCCCCGCTGAGTATCGTGATAGGAGAATCCGCAGTGTTCATGCTGGGCCTTGTGGCGGATCCGTAGTTCTCCTAGAGGATGGCTCCATTCTCGAAATGAATCATCGAGGCTTACTACTACCGATTAATTTGTCTTACTTCGAAGAACAGAAAGTGGTGGACATTCAGATGGGCGGAATAGTTCACTTTGTCACGGAGGAGGGGGCACTATTTGTTACGGGATATGATTCGGATGCCTTTTACAAAGGGAAGTTAGGCTTCCTGCCTGAAGAGTTTAATACTCAAGCATGTGACACCCCGAAACGCCTAGATTCTCTCTGGAATAGGGGCATTCGTGTAGCAAAGAGCTCGGCAGGTGATTCGTATAGTATGATCATTGACCAAGACGGTCTCCTCTATGGATGGGGTTGCAACCGCAACGGAGAGCTGGGCTTACCCATTGGCAAAGCAAATCCCTTCATAATTGGTCCCCATGCAATCCCTGTGTTGAAAGCGAATGGGGAACCAGAGCGTTTCAAACAAATCTCTTGTTCTTGGGGCCATGCTCTGGCTCTGTCAGTGGGTGGAGTGCCTTATTCCTTTGGCCATGCGGATCTGTATGGTAGATTGGGACGTGATACGTTGGAAGGAAGCAATGTGGGTCCAGTAAATGTTTCGGGTCGAAAGATCGCTCATGTATGTGCAGGCCAACAGGTCTCACTCTTTCTCTGTGCACCTGGTGATGGGGATGGGGATGCAGAATCCGAGTCTCTTCTCGGCCGAGGCATTCTTCCCTCTCTTGATAACAGTTATGTGGGATCTTGTGGCTTGGGAGGTAGAGGGTCTCTCATTGGTGGCACGAGGGAGATACTGCACATTCCTATTCCTGATAACTATGGACGAAAGCTGGTGGACATTCGTGAAGGTCGTCGAGAAGTCGTGTTCTTTACCATGGCGGAAGCAATAGCAGGACGAGCCCCGCTTACTGGAGAAGGCCCTCCTCCGAAGAGACGTCGCCTTGTGTATGATGATGAAGAGCTGGAAGGTGGCGACAGTGAAGAAGAAGATGATGGTGCTGAAAACGAAGATGAGAATGAGGATGAGGAGGATGATTTGGACCTGTATATCACCTTAAAATATTCGAATCATCCTCAATGCATGTCTGTTGAGCCAGCCGATAGCTTCAAAGACATTCTGGAGAGAGTTCAACAAGACCCTGACTTCATCCAATCTCTAAATGAGGAGGAAAATGTCCGACGACCGATCGTTCTTGTTCTGGCCTCTCATTATGGTCTGGCAGATCTATCTAGCTTACTCCACGTTCTATCAGATGCCGAGACAATTGCAGTACTTGGGAAACGTTTGTCAGGCCTCGCATTTTCGGAATGCAGCCTAATCTGTCGTGAAGCAAGCGATCTAGTTGCCTTGGCGGATGTCCTCGGAAGTCATTATCCTCTTTTCCGAACCTTCTCATTGGGTTCTTGTAGATTTTTCCAGGATGTTGAGGAAGCTAATAGTGGTAGGCATGGTAGTTCTGAAGACAGTTTGGGTGTGCTGTGTGAATCATTGGTGAGGTCCATTGGTGGTTTGGAGAGTGTCTATTTTGAGCATCTTGGGGAAGGAGCATTTTCTCGATTCATGAGAGCACTCATTGATTGTCGTCCACAGCATCTGAAAGCTATTCATATCGATGGAGCACAGGTGCAGAAGAACTTTCAACTCATTTCCGATGTACTGGAACTAAATCTACCATCCCTTCGTACTTTGCGATTGCCTGATCTGTCTCATCTGAATAACAAGACATTTACAGTGTTATGTGGTGGATTGAAGAAGAATACTCATTTGGAGACCCTTGATCTTCATTTCTGGTCTAATCGTAGAGCACAGAAAATAACGAACAATGGAGTGAAATCGTTGGTGGCAATATTGGAGAAGAATAGTGAGAGTGCACTTTGTGCTTTGGATATTTCCGGAGAAGAAGGTCCTGATATCTCTGTTAATCTTCGTAAAAGACTGAAGCGACAGCTGATTAATCATGCAAAGCAGAGAAATCGGAAGTTACTGAAGTATGCTCGATTGGATATCTGGCAAAATCATAAACACGCTTAGCAGTGCTGTGACGAGGAATCATGTATATTATTCTATTGGGTCGCATGTTGGCTAACGGAGCTTAATCGTTGGTAGCTCTTTAAATATACTAGGATTATTAGTTTTATACTAATATCCTCACGCTAAAACACTGTTATCATGCATTTATATGTTAATATAAGCATACAATGTCCATCTTGATTGTCGTACAACTGTGTATACAACTTCATTGTAAAAGAAAAACGTTGTATCTGAGAGACAATAAATGAATGAATTGGAGTTCCAGAGAAGGAAATCAAATAGAAAAGAAGTCGAAGGAAAAGTCGATCAGAGGTAAAACTCGCTCTATGAACTTACAAACCTCGCATTTGACCGAGTTTAAGTCTCACGAGGAAGCAACAAGATCTTTGCGCTGATTGCCAAGAAAAACAAAATGTCTGAATTGGAGTTATCAGAGAAGGAAAAGGAGTTTCGAAGATGTCATCTCACGACAAGAGATAAGACAACCATCATGTTAGCAGATGGAAGCTTGTATACTTGTGGAGAGGATAGCGACGGAAACAGTCAGAACATCCTTCCTGGTTTGTCCTTTGCCGACCCTCCCAAGCTACTCTCCACACCTGATCTTCCTCCAGATATTATTGCAGTGTCCACTGGAGGTTATCACACACTCTTCCTGACAGCGAGCAATCAGATTTATGGCATGGGTTCCAATCAGTTTGGTCAGTTAGGATTTCTTCCAGATCCACGGCGTTTCACGATAGCCTCACCTATTGAGTTGGTGGTCCCCGCTGAGTATCGTGATAGGAGAATCCGCAGTGTTCATGCTGGGCCTTATGGCGGATCCATTGTTCTCCTAGAGGATGGCTCCATTCTGTCATGTGGCGAATTGAATTGTCGACCTGGTGAACGAGATCCAGGCTTGCTGCCGATTAATTTGTCTTGCTTCGAAGGACAGAAGGTGGTGGACGTTCAGATGGGCGGAATAGTTCACTTTGTCACGGAGGAGGGGGCACTATTTGTTGCGGGATATAATTCGGATGCCGTTTACAAAGGGAAGTTGGGCTTCCTGCCTGAAGAGTTTAATACTCATGCATGTGACACCCCGAAACGCCTAGATTCTCTCTGGAATAGGGGTATTCGTGTAGCAAAAAGCTCAACAGGTTATGCATCCAGTATGATTATTGACCAAGACGGTCTCCTCCATGGATGGGGTTGCAACCGCAACGGACAGCTGGGTTTGCCCATTGACGAAGCAAATCCCTTCATAATTGGTCCCCATGCAATCCCTGTGTTGAAAGCGAATGGGGAACCAGAGCGTTTCAAACAAATCTCTTGTTCTTGGGGCCATGCTCTGGCTCTGTCAGTGGGTGGAGTGCCTTATTCCTTTGGCCATGCGGATCTGTATGGTAGATTGGGACGTGATACGTTGGAAGGAAGCAATGTGGGTCCAGTAAATGTTTCGGGTCGAAAGATCGCTCATGTATGTGCAGGCCAACAGGTCTCACTCTTTCTCTGTGCACCTGGTGATGGGGATGGGGATGCAGAATCCGAGTCTCTTCTCGGCCGAGGCATTCTTCCCTCTCTTGATAACAGTTATGTGGGATCTTGTGGCTTGGGAGGTAGAGGGTCTCTCATTGGTGGCACGAGGGAGATACTGCACATTCCTATTCCTGATAACTATGGACGAAAGCTGGTGGACATTCGTGAAGGTCGTCGAGAAGTCGTGTTCTTTACCATGGCGGAAGCAATAGCAGGACGAGCCCCGCTTACTGGAGAAGGCCCTCCTCCGAAGAGACGTCGCCTTGTGTATGATGATGAAGAGCTGGAAGGTGGCGACAGTGAAGAAGAAGATGATGGTGCTGAAAACGAAGATGAGAATGAGGATGAGGAGGATGATTTGGACCTGTATATCACCTTAAAATATTCGAATCATCCTCAATGCATGTCTGTTGAGCCAGCCGATAGCTTCAAAGACATTCTGGAGAGAGTTCAACAAGACCCTGACTTCATCCAATCTCTAAATGAGGAGGAAAATGTCCGACGACCGATCGTTCTTGTTCTGGCCTCTCATTATGGTCTGGCAGATCTATCTAGCTTACTCCACGTTCTATCAGATGCCGAGACAATTGCAGTACTTGGGAAACGTTTGTCAGGCCTCGCATTTTCGGAATGCAGCCTAATCTGTCGTGAAGCAAGCGATCTAGTTGCCTTGGCGGATGTCCTCGGAAGTCATTATCCTCTTTTCCGAACCTTCTCATTGGGTTCTTGTAGATTTTTCCAGGATGTTGAGGAAGCTAATAGTGGTAGGCATGGTAGTTCTGAAGACAGTTTGGGTGTGCTGTGTGAATCATTGGTGAGGTCCATTGGTGGTTTGGAGAGTGTCTATTTTGAGCATCTTGGGGAAGGAGCATTTTCTCGATTCATGAGAGCACTCATTGATTGTCGTCCACAGCATCTGAAAGCTATTCATATCGATGGAGCACAGGTGCAGAAGAACTTTCAACTCATTTCCGATGTACTGGAACTAAATCTACCATCCCTTCGTACTTTGCGATTGCCTGATCTGTCTCATCTGAATAACAAGACATTTACAGTGTTATGTGGTGGATTGAAGAAGAATACTCATTTGGAGACCCTTGATCTTCATTTCTGGTCTAATCGTAGAGCACAGAAAATAACGAACAATGGAGTGAAATCGTTGGTGGCAATATTGGAGAAGAATAGTGAGAGTGCACTTTGTGCTTTGGATATTTCCGGAGAAGAAGGTCCTGATATCTCTGTTAATCTTCGTAAAAGACTGAAGCGACAGCTGATTAATCATGCAAAGCAGAGAAATCGGAAGTTACTGAAGTATGCTCGATTGGATATCTGGCAAAATCATAAACACGCTTAGCAGTGCTGTGACGAGGAATCATGTATATTATTCTATTGGGTCGCATGTTGGCTAACGGAGCTTAATCGTTGGTAGCTCTTTAAATATACTAGGATTATTAGTTTTATACTAATATCCTCACGCTAAAACACTGTTATCATGCATTTATATGTTAATATAAGCATACAATGTCCATCTTGATTGTCGACACTAATTTGACGATGGTGGTCTACTCTCGTGACTGTGTTTCAGTAGATTGCATGGATCTGCGCGATAATTCGTGCAAGCTCGCCTTTTGAAGACGTTCCGCTTATTGTTCCCAGGATGAATTGTGAGGACAATCTCTTGTCGGTAACCTCATCTAGGTCTCGCAACCCATCGCAACCCATCTAATGATAGGAGTATGCCGCAATCATCGTAGCGACCCACACTGCTGGGAATAGCAGAACTTGTTTTGTTTGTGTTACTTCAGCTCCCGCCGGCTAACGGGTGTGGAAATTCGGCGATACTCTAGGGTATCAAGTCTTGAAAGCCTCCCTTCTTTCCTCAGGAAGAATTTTAAAAGTGGAGAAAGGCGATTGACTTCCAATTCCAGAGCAACAACGTTAAGAGCCGGTTTCGGAAATCGGTCGACATCCCACGGAAATCAGCCGCTTCACCACCAAAAACATCTCCTCGTCCCAAGCCAATTTCTCATTGAGCAATCAACCAATCGACAAACCAAAAGTTTTCGCATGTGCTTAAGTTCCGTATTGTGGGATTCCCAAAGAGAAGCTGAATTTACAGAGAAATCGAAGGTCCTTCCTTCCTCTCCGGTCTCCTCTCCATCCGACTGTTTGCAAGCTATATTATTATTCTTGTGAAAGACACTGAGTTATTAGAAGACCACTTTCATGTTCAGCACAAAATTCCCCACTTATAATTGTTTTTTCTTTTGGATAGGGACTGACCAGATATCCCAGATTGTTGCTCCAAGAGCAGCGCTGTGGCTTCGTCCTAATGGCTCTTCGTGTCCTCTACACAATCTGTGGAATTTCGCCCAATTTCAAGATCAACATTGTATCAAGCACACTAAAATTGATGAGAAATACCAATGCAAGGTTGTGAAGAAGAAACATGGTGAATAAAATGCAAGAAATCTACAATTCCCAGCGAGTTTAAGTCTCATGGCAACAGAAGTGCACACTTTAACTTAAGGAGTAAACCATTCCTGTTTTGGATATTGATTGCTTTTCAAGGAAATATATAATATGTCACAATTCGAGTTAACCAAGAAGGAAAAGGATTTGCGAAGATGTCATCTCGTGACCAATGATAAGGTAACCATCTTGTTAGCAGATGGAAGCTTGTATACTTGTGGACAGGATGAGGACGCGGACCTGGAGAACATCCGTCCTGGCTTGTCCTTTGCCGACCCTCCCAAGCTACTCTCCGCACCTGATCTTCCTCCAGACATTATTGCAGTGTCCACTGGAGGTTATCATACACTCTTCCTAACAGCGAGCAATCAGATTTATGGTATGGGTTCCAATCAGTTTGGTCAGTTAGGATTTTATCCAGATCCACAGCATTTCATGGTGGATTCACCTATCGAGTTGGTGGTTCCCGCTGAGTATCGTGATAGGAGAATCCGCAGTGTTCATGCTGGCTTCTATGGCGGATCCATTGCTCTCCTAGAGGATGGCTCCATTCTATCATGTGGCGAATTGAATTGCCGGCGGCCTGGTGAACAAGGTCCAGGTTTACTACCGATTAATTTGTCTTGCTTCGAAGGACAGAAAGTAGTGGACATTCAGATGGGCGGAATAGTTCACTTTGTCACTGAGGAGGGGGCACTATTTGTTGCGGGATATGATTGGGATGGTAATTACAAAGGGAAGTTGGGCTTCCTGCCTGAAGAGTTTGCCATGCGCGAATGTGACACCCCGAAACGCCTAGATTGTCTCTGGAATAGGGGAATTCGCGTAGCAAAGAGCTCGTCAGGTTATGCATCCAGCATGATTATTGACCAAGACGGTCTTCTCCATGGATGGGGTTGCAACCGCAACGGACAACTGGGCTTACCCATTGACGAAGCAAATCCCTTCATAATTGGTCCCCATGCAATCCCTGTGTTGAAAGCGAATGGGGAACCAGAGCGTTTCAAACAAATCTCTTGTTCTTGGGGCCATGCTCTGGCTCTGTCAGTGGGTGGAGTGCCTTATTCCTTTGGCCATGCGGATCTGTATGGTAGATTGGGACGTGATACGTTGGAAGGAAGCAATGTGGGTCCAGTAAATGTTTCGGGTCGAAAGATCGCTCATGTATGTGCAGGCCAACAGGTCTCACTCTTTCTCTGTGCACCTGGTGATGGGGATGGGGATGCAGAATCCGAGTCTCTTCTCGGCCGAGGCATTCTTCCCTCTCTTGATAACAGTTATGTGGGATCTTGTGGCTTGGGAGGTAGAGGGTCTCTCATTGGTGGCACGAGGGAGATACTGCACATTCCTATTCCTGATAACTATGGACGAAAGCTGGTGGACATTCGTGAAGGTCGTCGAGAAGTCGTGTTCTTTACCATGGCGGAAGCAATAGCAGGACGAGCCCCGCTTACTGGAGAAGGCCCTCCTCCGAAGAGACGTCGCCTTGTGTATGATGATGAAGAGCTGGAAGGTGGCGACAGTGAAGAAGAAGATGATGGTGCTGAAAACGAAGATGAGAATGAGGATGAGGAGGATGATTTGGACCTGTATATCACCTTAAAATATTCGAATCATCCTCAATGCATGTCTGTTGAGCCAGCCGATAGCTTCAAAGACATTCTGGAGAGAGTTCAACAAGACCCTGACTTCATCCAATCTCTAAATGAGGAGGAAAATGTCCGACGACCGATCGTTCTTGTTCTGGCCTCTCATTATGGTCTGGCAGATCTATCTAGCTTACTCCACGTTCTATCAGATGCCGAGACAATTGCAGTACTTGGGAAACGTCTGTCAGGCCTCGCGCTTTGGGAGTGCTGTTTATTCTGTCGTGAAACAAGCGATCTAGTTGCCTTGGCGGATGTCCTCGGAAGTCATTATCCTCTTTTCCGAACCTTCTCACTGGGTTCTTCATGTAGTCTTTTCCAGGATGTTGAGGAAGCTAATAGTGGTAGGCATGGTAGTTCTGAAGAGAGTTTGGGTGTGCTGTGTGAATCATTGGTGAGGTCCATTGGTGGTTTGGAGAGTGTCTATTTTGAGTGTCTTGGGGAAGAATCGTTTTCTCGATTCATGAGAGCACTCATTGATTGTCGTCCACAGCATCTGAAAGCTATTCATATCGATGGAGCACAGGTGCAGAAGAACTTTCAACTCATTTCCGATGTACTGGAACTAAATCTACCATCCCTTCGTACTTTGCGATTGCCTGATCTGTCTCATCTGAATAACAAGACATTTACAGTGTTATGTGGTGGATTGAAGAAGAATACTCATTTGGAGACCCTTGATCTTCATTTCTGGTCTAATCGTAGAGCACAGAAAATAACGAACAATGGAGTGAAATCGTTGGTGGCAATATTGGAGAAGAATAGTGAGAGTGCACTTTGTGCTTTGGATATTTCCGGAGAAGAAGGTCCTGATATCTCTGTTAATCTTCGTAAAAGACTGAAGCGACAGCTGATTAATCATGCAAAGCAGAGAAATCGGAAGTTACTGAAGTATGCTCGATTGGAAATCTGGCAAAATCATGAAAATTCTTTGTAGCGCGATGAAGTAGTTCGGTGATGAAGAATCATGTTTATTATTCTATTAGATCACATGTTAGCAAATGAAGTTTAATCGTTGGTAGTTTTTGCAAGGTGCTCTATTATTAGTTTCTAATATTATCCACCTGTTGCAGTGAAAGGAAGTTGTTTGATGTCAGTGTAACATTAATCAGATCCTCAGGCTTTCCTTGTCGTACTTGAGCGTTCAAACTCTTTCAGACACTATCTGTGTGAAAGGCAATGAACAAATCAGTGTTTGTATAATGGTAGTAAGTCCGCAGATATTTATGGTAGTAAGCGTAGAAACCTTTATTTCCCAACAAAAGCGCAACAAATCCCAAATTCATCACATAAAAGGCATTGAATGTGGAACTGTTCAAGCAACAAAAATGCCTGCTTTTAGCCAACTTTTGTCAAAATCTCTGAAACCATGACACAGCACCCGAGCACCGTTTATAAATTGTGTTGTATTATATCTCCAGTTGAGTTCGGAGTCTCGATTACAATTACTTCTTGTAGTATATAATGAAAATACTCTGCTCGACGTGAATGTCCAGGTAAAACTCGCTCTGTGAACTTACAAACCTCGCATTTAGTAAAGTTTAAGTCTCACGAGGGAGCAACAAAATTCTCTGTGCTTTAACTGAGCTTCGAGCTCTTTCACCAGCAAAATGTCTCAATTGGAGTTCTCAGCAGAGAAGGAAAAGGATTCCCGAAGATGTCTTCTCGTGACCAATGATAAGGTAACCATCATGTTAGCAGATGGAAGCTTGTATACTTGTGGAGAGGATAAGGAGGTGAACATGGAGAACATCCGTCCTGGTTTGTCGTTTGCCAATCCTCCCAAGCTACTCTCCACGCTTGATCTTCCTCGAGATATTATCGCAGTGTCCACTGGAGGGAATCACATACTTTTCCTAACAGCGAGCAATCAGATTTATGGCATGGGTTCCAATCAGTTTGGTCAGTTAGGATTTCTTCCAGATCCACAGCATTTCATGGTGGATTCACCTATCGAGTTGGTGGTTCCCGCTGAGTATCGTGATAGGAGAATCCGCAGTGTTCATGCTGGCTTCTATGGCGGATCCATTGCTCTCCTAGAGGATGGCTCCATTCTATCATGTGGCGAATTGAATTGCCGGCGGCCTGGTGAACAAGGTCCAGGTTTACTACCGATTAATTTGTCTTGCTTCGAAGGACAGAAAGTAGTGGACATTCAGATGGGCGGAATAGTTCACTTTGTCACTGAGGAGGGGGCACTATTTGTTGCGGGATATGATTCGAATGCCGTTTACAAAGGGAAGTTAGGCTTCCTGCCTGAAGAGTTTAATACTCATGCATGTGACACCCCGAAACGCCTGGGTTCTCTCTGGAATAGGGGTATTCGTGTAGCAAAAAGCTCAACAGGTTATGCATCCAGTATGATTATTGACCACGACGGTCTCCTCCATGGATGGGGTTGCAACCGCAACGGACAGCTGGGTTTGCCCATTGACGAAGCAAATCCCTTCATAATTGGTCCCCATGCAATCCCTGTGTTGAAAGCGAATGGGGAACCAGAGCGTTTCAAACAAATCTCTTGTTCTTGGGGCCATGCTCTGGCTCTGTCAGTGGGTGGAGTGCCTTATTCCTTTGGCCATGCGGATCTGTATGGTAGATTGGGACGTGATACGTTGGAAGGAAGCAATGTGGGTCCAGTAAATGTTTCGGGTCGAAAGATCGCTCATGTATGTGCAGGCCAACAGGTCTCACTCTTTCTCTGTGCACCTGGTGATGGGGATGGGGATGCAGAATCCGAGTCTCTTCTCGGCCGAGGCATTCTTCCCTCTCTTGATAACAGTTATGTGGGATCTTGTGGCTTGGGAGGTAGAGGGTCTCTCATTGGTGGCACGAGGGAGATACTGCACATTCCTATTCCTGATAACTATGGACGAAAGCTGGTGGACATTCGTGAAGGTCGTCGAGAAGTCGTGTTCTTTACCATGGCGGAAGCAATAGCAGGACGAGCCCCGCTTACTGGAGAAGGCCCTCCTCCGAAGAGACGTCGCCTTGTGTATGATGATGAAGAGCTGGAAGGTGGCGACAGTGAAGAAGAAGATGATGGTGCTGAAAACGAAGATGAGAATGAGGATGAGGAGGATGATTTGGACCTGTATATCACCTTAAAATATTCGAATCATCCTCAATGCATGTCTGTTGAGCCAGCCGATAGCTTCAAAGACATTCTGGAGAGAGTTCAACAAGACCCTGACTTCATCCAATCTCTAAATGAGGAGGAAAATGTCCGACGACCGATCGTTCTTGTTCTGGCCTCTCATTATGGTCTGGCAGATCTATCTAGCTTACTCCACGTTCTATCAGATGCCGAGACAATTGCAGTACTTGGGAAACGTCTGTCAGGCCTCGCGCTTTGGGAGTGCTGTTTATTCTGTCGTGAAACAAGCGATCTAGTTGCCTTGGCGGATGTCCTCGGAAGTCATTATCCTCTTTTCCGAACCTTCTCACTGGGTTCTTCATGTAGTCTTTTCCAGGATGTTGAGGAAGCTAATAGTGGTAGGCATGGTAGTTCTGAAGAGAGTTTGGGTGTGCTGTGTGAATCATTGGTGAGGTCCATTGGTGGTTTGGAGAGTGTCTATTTTGAGTGTCTTGGGGAAGAATCGTTTTCTCGATTCATGAGAGCACTCATTGATTGTCGTCCACAGCATCTGAAAGCTATTCATATCGATGGAGCACAGGTGCAGAAGAACTTTCAACTCATTTCCGATGTACTGGAACTAAATCTACCATCCCTTCGTACTTTGCGATTGCCTGATCTGTCTCATCTGAATAACAAGACATTTACAGTGTTATGTGGTGGATTGAAGAAGAATACTCATTTGGAGACCCTTGATCTTCATTTCTGGTCTAATCGTAGAGCACAGAAAATAACGAACAATGGAGTGAAATCGTTGGTGGCAATATTGGAGAAGAATAGTGAGAGTGCACTTTGTGCTTTGGATATTTCCGGAGAAGAAGGTCCTGATATCTCTGTTAATCTTCGTAAAAGACTGAAGCGACAGCTGATTAATCATGCAAAGCAGAGAAATCGGAAGTTACTGAAGTATGCTCGATTGGATATCTGGCAAAATCATGAAAATTCTTTGTAGCACGATGAAGGTGATGATGAAGGTGATGAAGAATCATGTTTATTATTCTATTATGCCATATCTAGATATATTGTGTATTGGAGTAGTATTCGTATTTAGTCTTAGTAGTTTCAGTAGTATGTAGTGCAGTGTAATCTAGAAATCACAACACTGAACGACGAATTGCATTCCTCCGCTACACCACACATATCATGCAATCCAAAATTCGCGCACATATTTGGCTGTACATTTCCGTACCAGTGCAAGCTAGACTCCACACCCTCTGACTCTTATTCAATCTGCTGGTAATCACCAATCATTATCGGACTGTACCACCAGACGGTAGACTACAGGACAGTGTACTAAGCAGACATGGAACTGCAACAAGGTGAACGACTATTATCTGAAATTATTACCACAATAATAGAATTATTACAGTACCACATAAACATAACTACATCCAACTAAAGTCACTTGTTTCCCTCAGAATAGTAAGTACTAGAAGTCATCCTCTGCATAGAGATTATGTTGTCTCATCACACGTTGTAAAGTCATAATCTTCTTTCTTAATCGCTCTTCATTTTCTTGCCAATTCTTCTTCTCTCGTTGCCATTCTTGTGCTAATTGTGCCCATTGACCAATCTCATTGGCATAGTCTGCAGTTAATGTCTTTTCTTCTTGTAACATAGCTTTCAATTGTTCATTCTCTTGTAAGACTGAGTATAATAATTGATCTTTGATTTGTAAAGCATATTGAAAACGATCACATCGCTGCAAAATCTCAAAGCGATCTTTCACTTCACGTGGGAAGTCATCCATAGGGAAGTCCATCTGGACAGAGACTTGCATTTGAGCCATCTTCTCGATGGCATCATTGAGATCCGGAAATTCATGAATTAACTCAACCATTTCAATAGCTTTTGGTGCAGGATAACCTTCTAAGAGGTTCTTCTGGAAATTCCCGGGTTGTGCAGAAGTGAGGACAATCTCTGGCCATGGCCCCGCAGTACCACTACCACTGCCACTACCACCCGACGATGATGGGGTAGCAGTAGTAGTAGCATTGGCCGTGGGAAGATTCGCTCTTTCCACGCGTTTGACGATTCTCTCTATGTCCTGTAGACTTCCTTCTAATTGTAAGATCTCATGCTTCACAGATGATTGTCGTAAGGATTCTACTGTCTTTAACCTTTCCAATATTTCTTCACAATCTTGTAAAGTCTCTTTTTCAATTAATTGTTTCTTAGCATTGATAGTTGTAGAGAGATGAAGTAATTGACGTCGTATTGACAAAAGAGATTCTCGTTTTGGGTAAAGTCGTGTAGTAAGTTGTTGACGAAGGCGTTCATAGCGTAAACGATAGGCTTCTGTTAGAGGAGTGACAATATGTCCCATAGCAAGGTGAGAGTCGACTTCTTGTCGACCTAATGCTACCCCAGCAGTCTCGTCAAAATGGGTGAGAACACGATTAGAGAGCAGGTCGAAGGGAATGCCCCCTGCTCCTGCTCCTCCTGTTGTTAGACCACCTTGAAGATAGCCAGCACTACTACTGCTATTACCACCCCCTGCGCCTGCTGCTGTTCCGCCATTCCCACTGGCACCACTGCCACTACCAGCAGGTGCTGATTCTGCTTGTTTTTCTTCCGTAGAGACTTTTTCTTTACTCTTCTTTGTCTTTTCTTTCTTATTAGCAGCAGAAGAAGAAGAGGAAGAAGTTTTCTCTTTGGAAGATTTTTTAGGTTTACTACTCATTTTGATTTGATTTGATTTGATATGATTTGATTTTGCTGCTCCCCACCCTGTGGCACCCGAAAATACGAATACCCGGAATTAACTTTGGGTGGATTCCATGGAAAGAGAAGTCGGTCTTGTGGTCACAGAGATAAATTGGAGCCAAAGATCACTCTTAACTTGATCATGGGAGGTTATATCAATATTGACAGATGGAATTATACTATAGTATATTTCTATGCGAGTATAAAACAAATTATATGTTGTGCTTATGTAAGCCTAACTATACCAATTAGAAAACTATCAGCAACTACTAGGATAACTGTATATTTTGGAGTTATAAACCACTTTTCTGGCCTTAGCGGACACCTGCCACTTGTTACGCACTCTGAAGCATCTTGCATCCTCAATCAATGACATGGAATCTGGTTTGATCATCTCTGCTATTGTACTAATTGTTGGTTAGTCTTGACCTCTCTATCTTTTTTGTTGACCTCTCTCTATAATACTCAAACTTGTTTTCTTTATTGTTTAATTAGCAATTTGTGCTGCTTTGGCAGCCTTTGGTTTTCGTGGTCGTATTACGAGTAAGTGATACCAATGCTATCTCTTGCATGCTACTGCTACTAGCTTTACACGGCTTTTGTTTGCTCTATCTCCGTCTGTGTCTGTGTCTGTGTGTCTGTCTGTAGCGGTGGGAATTGATTTGGGCACGACCTTCTCTGTGGTTGGGATCAATAAAGGTGGTGAAGTGTTTATCATCCCTGATGCTGCTGGTCATCGTATTTTCCCATCTATGGTCTCCTACCAGGACAATGGAGGTTAGCCCCTATCCTTCTCTCTACCCCAACACATGTGTCACCGTGTAGGCTAATATGATGATTATGGTTGTCTTTCATGTCTAATAATAAACAGAGATTTTGGTTGCTTATGAGGCATTAGCAAAACAAGCATTCTCTCCTCAAAATACAATCTATAACGCTAAGAGATTTATTGGGAAAAGGTAGTGTTTTATTAAAGTTTATAGTTGATGAAATTATAGGCATTTTCTCATTGTATTCAACTCGTTATTAGTCTTGAAGAGGAAGATACCCAAGCCTATGCTGCAGAGCATCCATTCACTGTGGTGCCTAGCCGTCTCTCCAACTTTAGTAAAGTTGGTTTTGCAATTAATGCATCCGGCCATCCCGAGGTTGTAACACCTGAGCAAGTGGGCACTCAGGTAAAGAGTAATCTTATTAATGTCGACTCTATAAGTTGCTGTTTTGACCTTTGAATGGCTATACCAGGTGCTAAAATTCTTGCATAAGATCACTTCTGCTTATCTTGGCCATGATCAAGTAAACAAAGCAATCATTGCTGTCCCTGCCAAATTTGATGCTCAACAGCGTGCAGCAACAGCTTCCATCTATCGTGCTGCTGGGTTGAAAGTAATGCGAGTGATTGAAGAGCCAACAGCAGCTGCTGTAGCATACAAATTACACAAGAAGAGTAATGTTCATCATATCCTGGTCTATGACTTTGGTGGAGGCACTTTGGATGTATCATTGCTTTTTGTCGCTCAGGTCAGTATAGATTTATTTGAGTAGTCTTTGTTAGGTCGACTTATTGAGTTAATCTGTTTTGTTGTTTTTGTGTGTCTGTACTCTACAGGGTAGTGTGCAGGTCTATGCAACAGATGGAGATGATTTGCTGGGAGGTTCAGATGTCGACCTTTGTCTTGCCAAAGGATTACAGAATCGACTTGAAGCAGTACTTGGATATTCTCTTCCTCATGACAATACAGAATCTACTTCTAGTTCATCTTCAGCTTATCTATGTACCCATAGTGATGTCCTTAGACAAGCTGAAGAAATCAAGAAAGCTCTCACCTATAGTGATACTGTAGAATTCTCATGCTTGCGTTCATCTTCTTCAGATGAAAATGAAAATGCTCATAAGGCAGTGCAGCTGACAGTAGAACGTGTGAGAGATCTGGAAGATGGTTGTTCTGAACTCTTCCAAAGAGCCATGATTCCTGTTCAACGCCTTTTGACAGATCTTGGTAAGTTGTTGTTTACTACCAATCATATAAACTGTGTTATTGATGCAAAATGCTGTGATTGCTATGATAACAGAGATGTCTCACAAGGAAGTTGACGAGGTAGTGTTAGTAGGAGGAAGTACTCGTATCCCACGGATCAAACAACTGCTTCGGGAGTACTTTGGCAAGGATTTAAATGACCATATTGATCCAGATATTACTGTAGCTTATGGAGCGGCCTCTATCATAGATTAGAGCAAAGTAATATGGCATGGTGTGAGATGTAGAGACAATATCAGCTTATTACAAAATCTTGAACCAAGGATTGTCACCATTCTCAATTGCACAAACAGGTGAAATAACATCACAATGAAGATATTAAATATAGTGGCATGCACTGATACTTGGAACGTTGGTTATCTACACGGACGCGCTTATGCATGTCATTAACCGTTTTGGTCGTTTACAACACATATAGTTCACTTTGTCAAGAAGTTGACAAAAGTTGTCTTTCTTTTTCATATTAGATAAGGAATTATCTTATATTAGATATGATTTATCTTCCGTAGTCTAGCTAATTAGTTTATTCGATCCATTTCCACAGACCTTACGAAACTCAACACAATCATCATCAATCCACACTGTCAGCAGTGCTTCCCACGCATTTAATAATCGTTGACTCCTTCCCTTCTCCCCAACTTCGTCATCAACTGCACCCTGCCAAAAGTCTAAATCTAGACTAGACTAGACTAGACTAATGCAGTGCAAATGAACAATCAATTGGCATCAATCATCCAGAACAATGAGAAGTTTATCCCTTATTGTCCTATTGAATACTCTTTCTCTCTTTCTATTACCTTCTCAAGCTTTCCTATCCTTCTTAACAGGAGGGAATAAGGTAAAACGTTTATTAAGAAATTGGAGAAATCTACCAGATGGGTTTGCACGACCAAAAGATGCTAAAGGCAATCTACTTACCAAACGACCTAAAAAGCCTCGTGAACCTATACCTATCTATAGTGTAGAGGATCTTAAAGAGAAGATTAGTGAAGGCTATCGGGTAGAAGATGTTGATGTGCGAGGGGATATCTACAATCTTCTCTTTACTAACAATAGTACCACTACTACTACTACTGCTACCTCAACTACAACTAATGGATTACATCCTGTAGTCAAGTTACTCTATGATCGTAAAGAAGCGAAAAGTCGTCCAAGAGAGAGAAAGGATCCACATCGTGTTGCTATTGCTATAGAAGGAGGGGGTATGAGAGGGTGTGTTGGTGCAGGAATGATTACTGTAAGTAGTCTCATTCATTCCTACTCTGTAGAGTGGCATTCTGCTATATTGTATAGGATAGTGATTATGTTCGTTTTACTCCCTATGACTGACTTGTTTATGTTTTCTGTGTGTGTGTGTGTGTGTGTGTGTGTGTGTGTGTGTGTGTGTGTGTGTGTGTGTGTGTGTGTGTGTGTGTGTGTGTATGTATGTATGTGTATGTGTATGTGTGTGTTTCTAGGCGGTTTGGTACCTTGGTCTACAAGATTCAGTTGATGTAGTTTATGGATCCTCTGCAGGATCTTTAGTTGGAGCATATTTCATTGCCCAGCAACTACCATACTATGGTCCTGAGGTATATTATGATGTCTTGACAACAGCAGGGAAAGACTTCATTGATGCACAATCTATCCTACGATCCTGTGGGTTAGGATTGCTGGACTTGCGTTTAAAGTCATTAAAATCGTTATTCACTGATCGAATGGGCAAACCTGTCTTGAACTTGAATTATCTCTTTACTAATATTGTTCAAAGAATTAAGCCATTGGATTGGGAAGTTTTCTGGCAACAACAGAAACATGGTATTGAGCTCAAGGTAAGTGCTCCTTTGTTGTGACTAGATGAATGTTACTTACAATTAATATTTGCTTGTGTGTCTCTGTCCTGTCTTGATCGACCTGTTGTCTTGCTTTGTAGGTGGTGGCAAGTGGGCTACTAACTAAACAATCTCTTATTCTGTCTGCTCGTGATGGCAATTTTCAAACATTAGATGAACTAGCACAATGCATGAAAGCATCCATGCTGTTACCTGGTGTCACAGGTGATGCCATCTGTTTACGCAATGCATCAGCTATGGGAAAGAATATTTTTCGTCCCAATCCTCAAGAAGCAAAATCAGAACCTTTATCTGATGCATTGCTTTATGAACCTATTCCTTATCGTTCTGCCATTAAAGAGAATTGCAGTCATATTTTGGTTTTTCGTACTCGTGCAGATGATAATTCTGTTACCAAGAAAATGAGTTTTATGGAGAAGATGATTATGCAAAGATTCTTTGGAAGAAAGCTTAAATTGCCTGAATTGGTAGATTGGATGGTGAATCAGTACCATAAGTTGATCTATGCTGAAGATATCTTGCGTATTAATGCTGCGAATCGTTGCTTTGATGAAAGTCAACCAGGACCCAAGCTCTATGGTGTTGCCCTTCCGCCAGGTCAGTATGATAGTTTCTTGTGGTAGTGGGCGTTCAGTGAGCGCAATCTTTTCTTTTTTGGTTGTGTTGTGGATAGGGGTAAAGGAAATCAAACGAATGGAAACCAGTCGCGAAGTGATTTTTGAGAATGTCCGTCTTGGTTTTGCTGCAGCTTATGATAGTCTTGTTAGTGATGTCTCTCAACGGGTGAGTTTTTCAACGTTGGTCAATCATTCTCACTTACAATAGGTTATCATTATCTATTTTCTTGGGGTGACTGTGTAGGGAAAAGGATATGAAGTAGCGAAAGAGATCTGGCCTGATCGTCTCATGTCAGAGCCCGCACGTCATTTACAGGACAATACCCTCTCTTCATCTGCTTCTGTTTCCCCTTCCTCATGTGCGACTTCGAATTCAGCATTGCTGCTACAAGAGATGCTAAAGGAAGCGGTCCGAATGCATGAAAAAGGCGTCGAAGAAGCGGATCGAGCAAAAGAAGAAGAGGTTATAGCTAGTGTAGTTGCAAAAGCTCAGGCCCTGCCAAGTGATCAGAAGAAGCGCTTGCTTGGCGCCCTCTCTCAGCTATCTGCTTTGTTGGAAGAGGGTGAGGCCAGTGTAGAGAAGTAAGTTTTGTAGAAGAGGTACAGTAGTAAATAGCAGTGCTTAATATTGATACAGTTCTATTATATCTTGTAATCAACTATTTCGTCGCCACTCAAAAGCTCTGTTTAGGTGATTATGATTTATTTATTGATTTATTTTAGAGTTAGAATGAGATAATTGAGAACGCAAGTACAAGTAATTTCTTTTGGAGGGTTTTAAATTTATGGAGCAGCAGCTTTAACTGAAAATTCAGGTGAAAAGTGAGGTAATTTTTTGTTAAAATCCAGCTTTTCTCTCTGTGTTCTCTTGATTGTGAGGCTCTTTGACGTTCTCTTGGCAGAAATTATATTGTAGACAATTGTGTCAGCTTTGTCTCCAGTTTGCTGATTCTCTAGTAGGGATAATAAAAATCAGACTAATTGTAACATCCCGAAGGGAATACAGTTCAAGATCGATTTGGGTTTCAAGCAGACATGATATCTTCAAACTCATCGTCATCATTGTCCACTTTTTCTTCGAACATGACTTTGTCATCCAGGGAACTAAATGCTCTCTATGCTATTTATAATGCCACAGGAGGAGAACAATGGGTATATTATGATGACGGCACTCCATGGAATTTCTCTCAGCCTTCACCTGATCCCTGCGGAGAAGGTTGGCAAGGAATTACCTGCTCCACGAAATGTGAGAATGACACGACCCCAACAAGTTGTGAGAAAGTGGTGTCAGTACTAGAGCTCATCGGATTAGGGATGGCAGGCACTCTGCCTGAAGAGATTGGTGACTTTCCTTTCATGCAGCAGCTTTATATTTTATCTGAGCAGCCTAATCTTGTGGGTACAATACCACCAAGTATAGGCAATCTCACATCTCTGCAGAACTTGTATATTCAATATACGGATTTATCAGGTCCCATTCCTACTACTATAGAAAAACTTATTAATTTAGTAATTTTAGAGTTGTCGGGCGGTCTTATCACTGGAACACTGCCCGAAGAGCTCTTTTCATTGAACAATATAACCTCTATAACCCTGGAATCGAATTTCATCGAGGGCACTCTATCCACTAATATTAGCAAGCTAAGCAATTTGGCTTCATTGGCCATGAGGAGTAATCACCTTACAGGAACCATTCCAGAATCGATCTTAGAGTTAACAAAGCTGCAAAGTATAGATTTGTCTGTAAACCATTTCGACGGTAATATACCAAATGGATGGACAACGTCCTGCAAGCTTCTTGGTTTTCTGGATCTATACTCTAACTACCTCGATGGATCGATACCCACTGATTGGCTTCCAGGAAGTAGTTTAAACACCCTGAGCATGGCTAACAACTTCCTGCATGGAGAAATACCCACTGACATTTTCCAACTTCCTCTATTGACATTGCTAACAGTGGAATATAACTTATTGTCAGGGATGTTTCCGATGGCTTTGATTTCATCACCAGCCTTGATCTCCTTTTCTGTTGATGCAAACTGCCTGTCAGGTCCCATCCCTTCTGCTCTTGGGCAAATGCAGAGATTGCAAATTCTATCCCTTCCCGCCAATCACTTTACAGGCTCCCTTCCTGCAGCACTGACGAATATGTCTAATCTCGCAAACTTATATGCGAGCGATTGCTTTCTGACTGGCTCAATCCCAGTAGGGTTCGGAAATCCAAATATTTCCTTGGCGTACTTGGATGTTGGATCAAACTACCTGACAGGCAGTATTCCCACTGATATATTCCAATCCTCTTGGTTGGAAGGTCTACTTCTAGATAATAACTTTTTGTCAGGCGCCATACCCGCAGGTTTGGGAGAGATGAAGAAGTTGTACTACCTCTTGCTGGACCACAACCTTTTCTATGGCACAGCGCCTGGATCTTTGAACCAACTATCCAATTTAGAACATTTGAGTCTTGGCAATAATTTGCTGACAGGAAGCTTCAATGTATCACTCGATAGCATGAGTACATGGCTTTATATGATTCAACTGGAGTATAATCTCTTCACAGGCACGTTGGACTTCCTTCCCTCCAAACTAAACTCAATAACCTATTTCAATATAACTTCGAACCATTTCCAAGGATCTATTGCCAAGATCTCTTTCATGATCGACATCCTTGAGTTGGACATTTCATCCAATCTGCTGAGCTGCAGTCTGCCTTCCATTTCATCGTTGGGTTTAATGTACAACTTCTTCGCTCAGTCGAACTGTTTTTCAGGCTCAATGGACGCTTTCCTTGCTAACTATAGTTCAAAATATTTACAAGCGATCGATGTGAGTAGCAACCAGCTGACAGGCAGTTTTCCCCAGAACTTATCGGGTGATAGTATCCAGAACATCAGCTCGTTTGCAGCCATCCAGAACTGCTTCACAGGCACGATTCCTGAGAGCTTTTGCAGCCTGAAGACGCTGAAGGTGTTGGCGTTGGATGGTTTGTCGACAGCGAAGGCTTGTCGCAATCCCATCTTATCTTCTGTGCTGCCTCAGGTGCATTCGTATAGTTTGAGTCGTGGAGCCATCCATGGCAGTATTCCGAAGTGTCTGTT
>VKHL01000169.1:0-22368 GCA_015146655.1 Ochromonas danica
AACTTAATAGTAGCTTTCATGGTTCAACGAAGTACTTCTTCTCCCCGCAACAAAAGTGAGTGAAATGGCTTTAGGAACGCTGTGGGCACCTGGAACATGTTGCTTTCCCTGTCAGTGTCTAGTGAAAGTGAGGAAAGAGACCTGTCACAAGTTTCATATGAAAGGAGGACCTACCTGTGTCCACAACGACCCAAGCAATGCTTAAACATTCATAGATTGTTATTAGTGCAGTGAAAGTCCTTCGAGACTCGAACTTCACCTTCAATGATTGAGAGCAGTGAAAATGGAAGCACCGGTCTGAAGAAAGCCCACAAGTTGAGGTCCATGTACTCATCGTCAACAGCTCCGCTAGATTGCCCAGATTTCCGATAAGAAAACAAAAGAGATAGAAGCTTCTGATGGAGCAAAGGGTGACACTGAGAAAACTTATGGTCATCCAAATCCAGATTCAAATTCTGCGTATCATATTGACTTTCGCAGCCGGCATTGCAAAAATCTCATCCCCTCCGTGGTAGTATGATGCAGAATAGAGTTCTTTATAAAAATGAGGCTCAAAAGTGGCTGGAGATACCTCTATGCAGCACCTCTATGTAACAGAGGGCGAAGAAAGTAACAAGTCTTTGAGGTTGTTGGTCG
The DNA here is from genome assembly GCA_015146655.1 of Ochromonas danica. Lineage (NCBI taxonomy): Eukaryota > Chrysophyceae > Chromulinales > Chromulinaceae > Ochromonas > Ochromonas danica. The sequence continues at coordinate 637 of VKHL01000169.1, forward strand.
TTATAACTAATACCCAGATGCCTATTTTTCCCCTCCAGAATCACGAATACACACACATTAACTTCACATACTGGGTTAAGTTCACAACCACGCAGGCACGACAGTTCTCGTTTGGTGCTGCGGAGACCTCACTGCTTTGAACTTAACCTGGGCCGATAACCTGGGCCTGCTGGTTTTGTAAAAATTAAAACAAAAATTGAAAAAAAAATGATTAACATTTATGTTTACACATTATATTCACATTTCTACTATTTCTTCACTCAAAGAAAGACAATAGCTCCAGAAATAGCGTGATTCAACACTATGTACAATATTTCTGTGTATATTTATTATATTTTAAACGATGCAAGACATCATGAGCTTGTGGCAATGAACACTCTCCCCAGACTTGCCTTTTCATCCAATACTGTGTGGGAACTTCCTATCAAGTAGTCTTCGATACAACTGATCAAAAATATTGAACATCTACTTATATAGATCATAGACAGGAATGAGGACATCATCACTACGTGATCTTGTCCTAGTAACCGACCTGAAAGCATCAGGTAGAGGATAGTTTTGCACACAGTAGTTTGAATATACCAATGATAAGTAAATAACTCACTAATACTATTGGAGATAATAGCTGTATCCCCAGGTTGTTCGACCCTGGTACCACTCTCAACAATAATACAGGCAAGTAATGGGAACCTATTTGACAGTACAGACCCAATATGCTTGGCGTTGTTACCCTCTTGAACTCTGTCGACAACCTGGGAACATATAATGTGGACACTTGTCTTGAAAGTGTTGCATAGCCTCTTGTGCATTAGCTCACAAGGGTCTTGCATTATATGTATTCTCTCTTGGGGCATTCTGCAGTCCCATCATACGAGTATATGCAGCGATACAGGTATAGATATGAGTTAAAGAGAAAATTCACCCATAAGAGAGCAAATATGACCACCAAACATTTAGATCCAAGGGTCTGGGCCGTATGGACCGAACGTGGTCTCCAGAGGTCAGCAGGGAGAATTAGACTAAATATATCAGCCAGTTCGGTCATTCCTTCGGTCCGCATTGACGCATAATTCATATTAGCATGTCTACAGCCCACAATAAGTGTCTCCAGTGTCCAATGACATCTTTTATTCGAGCTTCTTGAAAACCTCTTCTGCGAGCTCTGGCCCTTTCACTGCATTGTTCTTGAGTCCCAGAAGGCCTAAGAAAGGATAAAAATACGCAAGGGTTAGTACAATACCCACTCTATCAGGTGGTACTAATGTAACTTATAGAGAGGCTTCATGGAGAAAGCAAACGGTGTTGAAAGATGAAGCAGACGTTTTCTTACCCTCTTCGTCTCTGCATTTTTGGTCGAATACAGCCTAAAACGAAGCAATTTGATAGGAGTCAAAGCTTGAATTGAATTGCGCATGATGTACCCTACTGAATGACGGTGAAAACTGAGAAGGTAGTTTGAAGACTGCCGAGAAAAAACTGAAAAACCTCCACGGACCTCATCAGTCCAGAGGCCCAGGTTATCGGCCCAGGTTATCTTCACTTTGTACATCCGCTAATCCGTCCACTTGAGACGAACCGCAGACCACCTAAGTTAACGAAGCTTCCAACAAAGTCAAAATAAACAAGAAATCCATCCACGAATATTGTAAGAACCGTAACACCATTCGGACTAAAAAAGGTTTTGTAGTTTAAAATTTCGATTTACTATCGATTAAGATCGCAAGCGTCGAAGGAGCAGGTAAGTGGATGCTAATATTGGCTTCGCGAACGGCGACAATTTCATTTTTGTCGCCGTTCGCGAAGCCAATATCAACATCCACTTACCTGCTCCATCGACGCTTGCGATTTTAATCGATAGTTAATCGCATTTTTAAACTACATAACTTTTTTTAGTCCCATAGCCTGTACATCCAATCTTATCTTCTTCTGGATTTCAAGGTGATTTAGATAACAGCATCATGACAAAATTCAACGTTGGGCTGTTCACACCCAGACCAAATCACTTGCAAGAACGCAAAAGGCAATCAAGGCGCAAATCATACGCCATATTGAAGGCACGACAATCGTAAGTTATATGCATTATAATCCTTTGTATCTATGTAGAGTTGTGTCACCTGAAGCGCACTTGTTGGCTGCTCACAAGAAGGAAGTGGTGACCATGGTGGATGATCCTTCATTGGTTGTGGTACCGAGGGTTCATCACTGGCTACCTGTTGTGATGAACCCTCGGTACCACAACCAATGAAGGATCATCCACTATGGCCACCACTTCCTTGTTGGCTACTGCTTCTACTAGTCCTGTTGCTGATACCACTACCATCGTTCCTTTGACAAGTAATGCAAAGAAGCAAAGAAATCGCAACCTGAAAGGGTTCACTGAAGTGGGCCCTGCCGAGAAGCGTCGGCGAATCAGCAAATTGTACGAGTGGCTGCTGGTCAAGGCGAATACGATATTTACGATGCGGAGTCCGCTGCCATATGCCTTTGTCAAGGCGGCGGAATAGAACGTACAACCACCGCAGAGGTAGTTTTAGATCGAAATGGGCAGTTTAAATCAAAGCTGTTGAAGGGAATTAGGTTATTTCAACATCGTGAGCTGGTTTATGACGAAGAAGGCACATTCCTCCACTATATTCTGCGCATGCAGCAATGCCGTGACGTCGGAACAGTCACTTCACGAGAAGACTTGCAGAAGCACTTGGGAAAAGTTAATGGAGTTCCTCAGTGTATTCCCCGCGATGGAACGCATGTACACTACAAAGTACATGAGGTAAACACCAAAGTACGGCCTTCAACGATGGTACTTGGCACAAACGAAAAGGGAAAGCAGTTGACTGTTCGAAATGCGACATTTGCTGAGAAATGTGCGAAGAAGCGCCAAAAGATTCAAGCTGAAGAAGCGAAAAGACAGCAAAAGCGGGAATCGTGTGCAGCATTCTTCTGCCCAGATCTAACATGCTCCGCAGCGTTTCTCAAGCAAGCGTATTTGCAGAAACATATCATGGCGGCCAACCAAGACCCTTCCAAGCACTGGTACGGTCACTCAAACGCCGTCAAACAACATTCTGCACTAAATGGACCAACGGAGCGAGGAGGGAAAGGTGTCGTGAGAGACGCCATTATTACGGCGGCTGAGGCGGCGTTAACCAATGTCAGTGGAATCAAGTTATCAACTGAGGCAACGCAACGCAATGTTGCAAAGGTTGCTGAAGCACAGCTGCTCTTACAAGAAGCGGTACACACGTCTTGTGTCTATGGTTCCTCACATTCATTCGCAACAACCTGCTTGCCTGTATTCGCTATGAAAAACGCCTTGAAAATCAAGACAACGAAAATATTGAAGGGCATAAAGTTTGCCTTTATTGAATTCGTGCATGGCAAAGGAGACCAAAATGTTCCCGGGCCTAACGCTGTGAAGCTGTCTCCTGAGCAAGCGGCCCGGTTGATGCCGCTGGTGGGAACAGTGGAAGGGGAATTCAAGTACCCTACCGTCGTCCAAGACGGATTAGCGGAAACGGCTCTTAAATGTTTCCACACTAATAAGGTTGGAAAAAACTTGCTTTTCGGTCAGAGATGTCGATTTTGCTGCAGGAGGTCGCGGGTTCGAGTCCCACGAAAAGAAGCAAAACGCAATTTTTTTCTCGCCCGCATTGGCGTTGCACTGTCGTCTCATCGCCGTCACGTCGTTGTCTCATCGTATCTGTGGTTTCGATCATATTTCTTTATATCGAATGTCTGGTTTACCTGAAATTTCTCTGGACGAGGAGATCCAATTCCTCAAGTCTGTCGTCATTCCTTCGTTTGCTCCAAGGTTGAAATTTGGTTCTGATGAAGAGAAAAGATCAGAATGGATGAGACTCAAAGCTGAGAAATATTTGACTCTTGAAAAGGCGAATGAGTTGATGGATAGATTCAGTGCTATTTCTACTTTGGATGAAGCTAAAGCTGAGAAGGAGAAGTTAGAAGCAAAACAAGAAAGACTGCAACAAACTGCGGCTCCTAGAGGTAACTTTATTTTATCTGTGGTGTTGTCTGTTGATGAATTAATTGTTTGTTTTCGTCAGATAATACCAATTTGCAAGAGCTAGATTTTGAGCGGACCTTGGAGAAGGAGGACTTTCCTCCTTCGAATGGTGGAGCTGTGTTGTTCAAGCGTGCTCAGCTTGTAAAGAGAATGGTGGATACCTTCACGACAAGACCCAAGGATAGTACCAAGTATTCTAACTTCTACTTCCGTCACTCCGCTGGTACTGGCAAGACAGTCCTACTGAAGCTCTTTGGCAAGGAATTGCAACAGAGAGGCTTTGTCGTGTTCATGGTGACAGCTCTTGCGATGGATCGCCGTCCAGAAGACTACTTCAAGGACCTCGCTGACAAGATGGCCAAAGATGGCAAGCAAGTAGCGGTGCTGGTGGATGAGGTACAGAGGAACGTCAACTCGCTCCACTGGGACTCTCTGCTCAAGAAGGCACCTGATAATCTGCTTGTGATTGGCACTGGCATCTCCGATCTGATTAACGAGTCTCCTCAGTTTCTGGACAAGTTCCCCAGCACGGATCACCCCACCATTGGCCAGCTGACCGAGGAGGACATGCCAGAGGTGCTGGATCACTTCATTCGACAGGGCAAAGCTGACTCACAGTGGGACTTGAAGACCAAGGCCCTGAGAGAGCTCCTGGTGGCCACTGGCGGTCAACTATACCCCTTCGTTGTCTTCGCCAAGCATCTGCTGGAACCTGAGAGAGTGGAGCATCTGTCCAACGTGAGCGCTTACCTGACCAGCAAGACATTCAACTGCACTGATGACTATGTCCGAGTGCGCAAGCGTTGCTACGGCTTGAGCCAGACCAAGGTGGATTTGCTGTCTCGCTTTCTCCTGGAGGAACGACACGAGCCGAATGACACTGAGAACGCCATGAAGAGTGGCTTGTGGACCGGAAACAGCTTTATCTCTCCTCTCTGTGTACAGGAGGTCTTTCGCCAGCTGTTGAAGACTTTTCCGTTGAACGAGATCAAGCTGGACCTCTCTGGAAAGTCCTCTCCCGTGGTGGAGCAGATCATTGTGGCAGGGCTGGCCCATATGAGGCCCTTGGACTTCGAGGAGAGCAATTTCTCCACCCTGGACAACAACGAGAGAGGTCTGGCCTTCAGATGGGGCGTCTGTGCAGGCTCGGCTTTGAAGAATCAGGTGTGGCTTACGTCTGAGGTGGTCACTGAGGAGAGAAAAGGAAAGGCAGCGGCTAAGCCTACCATTGACTTCGTTGTTAATGGTGATCTCAATCTAGGCCTGGAGTTGGCCAGGGACCGAACAGACGAGGCGATGCTTGATAAGCTAAAGAAGATCGGGAAGGGAGGAGTGTACAGTCGACATGACTCGTATCTCTTCCACTTCGTCTTCAAAGGTACAATGGAGGATGCAGTGCGACAGGTGAACGTGTTTCCAATCGATTTGCAGACTCGCGTGTACACTTATATGAAGGACTACAACGCTCTGCTTTGTGGCACCAAAGTAGTGCGGAAGGGAGTTGTTCGCAAGCTGCCTTCACCTCCGTCCATGCATCCAACCGGTGCCAGGCAGTTTGGTACATTGGCCTTTGGTGCTCTGAGACGTCTGGGCAGATTTGTGTGAGACCAACAATAACTGCTGAATGTTAATGATAGGAGTGTTTAATGTGTAATATAATCTACAAGTCAATAGTGTTACTCTTTTCTCCCATCGCTGCTCTTTTAACTTCCATAAAAAAGTGAGAACAGTGGCCAGCTTCAACTACGTCAGTTCGTGATGCACTATTGAAAGCTAAGTAGTGAGTAGTTTATTAAGTTATTATTTACAGATAGGTATGTTATTTGTAAACAAGAAATGTGTCAGGTGCGACTTGATACGTACGGTTTCCGTGGGAGGCCAGATGTTTTATCAAATGTAATATGGTTTCATATCTTTAAGCTTAATATTTATCGTGATTTGTTTATGAGTTGTCAGAGAAAGGTGTGAAAGTGGTAGTTATTTGGGCCGGACAAATAAAATAAAGTGAAAATAAAAGGGTTTTTCCAACTACTACAACTACTTTTACTACAAAAAATATTAAATACATTAGATGTATAGTTGATTCTTTTTGAAACTAGAGTAGCTTCTTTCTGTAAGTGATAGGTGGAAAAGTGGTAGTTGTTTGAGTCCAAGAAATAATATTATGGAAAAATAAAAGGTTTTTATAACTACTACTACTACTTTTACTACAAAAATTAATAATATATAGATTTGGAATCTAAAAGGATATAGTAAATCTAAAAAATAGAATGAGGGATGGACTAGCTGCATAGGTTGCTATTAGGTTGAGCTATTGGCAATGAAGTGCTGCGCAGCATCTCCCCCCGCCGTTTTTTTCTACAAGTAGCTACTAAATTACTCTAAGACTCGAAAGCATATCGAAATGGCTGTGGATAGATTAAGCAAGCGTGGCGATACCAACAAATCAAGAAAATTGTGGGTGAAGCAACCTTGCTAATAATCAGTGCCTCATAGGCAGTGTTTGGTCTCAGACCTGAAAGGAGATCCTCTTGTTACTCGCAGACTGCTTCTTGCCGGAGATGAGGATGGATGGAGCTCTCGCACCAATAGTATTCTTCTCTTGTGCACTTGTTGTAGCACGATATCGATTACTACCACCTTCACTACCGGCACTATCTGCAGAGAGAGCAGAAATGTGTCTTGAGGATTGGCGGGCAAGGCGATTGATTGCCAACGCCTTGTTAGAAGCCTCTCCTTCTTCATTATTACGACCACGCCCTGCTTTACCAGACTTCTCAATATCACCAAGTCCATGCTGTTCCTCTTCCCGATCTTGTCCTAGAAAGACTTTACGTTGTTCTCTCTTAACATATTCTCTCCAACGACGTGCTTGACGAATATATCGACGTAATGATCCTTCCGACTTTGAAGGAAGGAGAAGGAACTTAAGGAATAAGAAGTTAGGTGCATAGAGGACAGTGGCTGACCAGAAGAGGGTGGGGTCGGGCTGGTAGCGGTTGAAAAGTGGAGTCGCCCCTCTGCCCAACAGCATGAGCACCACGCCCACCATATTACAAATCATACAAACTACAAAGAAGAGGTACTTCTTGACTTGTAGTTTCTTATCTAATTCAATAGCATCAACATGTCCATTGGCATGATCAAGAATCATGGATTTATGACTTTCACGCTCTGGATCATATTCTTGCTCTTCCACAATATGGGAAGGAAGTAACGCTTTCAATTTCTCAGGTTTGATCTTAACAGAGGTAGAAGGAATTTTGCTTTCTTCAGAGAGTTTCTTATTACCTGATGAACTCTCTGATTTGGCCTTCCCTTTCATCTTTCTTTGTCATAGATAATATTGTCGTGTCGTAACTGACTAGAGCAGGTGGATAAATGGATTCCATGCAATTCCATACCATTCCATAGTGCAATCAAGGGACCAACTAACGCTGGAAATGCTGCTGCCATGGTGATCCAGCAGGTTCAAGCAGGGTCTATACAAGATCTGAGATCTCTGTGGCCAAGCAAATGTTGGCTGTTGCTACGTTGTTGCAAGACGCTTTACAAGACATGCAAAGCAGAATAAAAGTCCCATCCACATAAGAAGGAGTTGTAATGTACTCCTAATCTGGTACGACAGAAACGTTAAACAACGACGACATTCTGCATTGGACGACAAACTGCTTTCTCAGCACGCAATTTGATCCTCTGGCCTACAGGTTGATATCTGAAGTATCACATGCGGGATGACAATGTGTAGAGGATGGGGTTTTACAGGAAAGGAGTTTCTTGTATTCTTCAAAGCGGAAGAGAGATGGTTAAGATTGATGACACAGATAAGGATTAGTCTATCTTATCTCCTTTCATAGATGCAGATCTGATAGCCACACGTCATGATCACAGTACACATCGTTATGAACACTTCTCGGGCAGAAAATAATCGAAACAATGTTCAGTATTAAGAGCTTGCAGTCCTAAAATATCTCGACAAGATATATCTGATGCTGTTTATTCAATTCAAAGGCGAACAGCCGCTTGTTCCGCCGTGTCTCAAACAGAGAAGGAACACAACGTCACTATAGTTAGTTTGCAATTACAACTAACAAACTAAAGCACTCACTTCCTCTGCATCATCTACTCTTCACTCCACACACTGTCTAACCAACTGGTCGTCTTCTTTCTCACAGGACATACAGTGCTTTACCTCTTCTCAGACTTCTGTATCTCTTGCTCTTCTACTGCTTTCTCTTCTTTGCTCTCCTTCTCGACATAATACTTCTTATAACACGAATAACAACCATTTGCTGTTCTTTCCGATGGCATTTGTTTTGCAATCCACTTCCAATTAACTCGACTAGTACTTTCTTTACTCTCATTTACCAGCTTCACCAATAATGCAATCTCTTCCTTTGTCCATCGCTTGCATGGCTTTGCTCCCACTCCAAGCTCTTCACATCGCTTAAGAATAGCGGAATAAGTTCTGTTCTTCAAGTGAGATAATAATCGTCCACAATAAACCCCTTTACTGCGCAAGGAGATAAGAAGATCATCTTCTTCCTTTGTCCAAGGAGAAGTATTCAATAGTCGACTCAACTCATTCTCCCATCTAAAATCATATCACACACATACATACACAAACAGAACAACAACAATCAATATCCACATTATTGCATGACTCTCATTAACAATAAACTCACCTCACTTTGCACTCCCTCGCTGTGTGAGAAGAAGACAGACAAGATGCTACAGCATTCCATTTCCCACTATCCCCAAACTGTCTCACTGCTTTCAACAACTCTGCATCTTCCTCTTCTGTCCATAGACTCTCACTACCATACTTACTACAAATACAATTATATCTGGTCAAGCATTGTACTCTATTATACTGTGGAAGATAATTAGCAATCAATTTCCAATCCCTTGTCCCATGTTGCTTTACTAACTCCAACAACTTGGCATCATCTTCCTTCGTCCATTGTGCCTTCTTTACTGGAAATAATTGCTTCTTCAAAGATCGGTAGCGAAGTCGTAAAGCATCATCAGATCGCTTAGTAGGTAATAAAGAATGAAGAGATTGCCATTCCGATCGAACATGAGTTTGATCCATATCCTCCACGATGACCTTCTTGATGATCTCATCTTCTTCTGCCTTCCACTCTGATCGATCAAGTGAAGGATCAAAACCATATCTCCATCTACCTCACATCATAGCGCACACACATCTAAACATGACATGGAGAAGTCTACTTAGAGATGAAGAGGTCTATCACATACCTTACACAGCAACTACTAGCTGTTCGACCATCCATGTGAGGAGCTATCTTGGCCCAAGAAGATTTGCCATACTGCTTCACCAACTCCAACAACTTCGCATCCTCCTACACAAACAACAACAAACACATGTCACTTACTAGTCTACACCAGACACACATCACACAATAGACTGCTGCACTAGACACTGCTCAAACAGCTCTCATCCTCATCATACAATAGTCCAACTACTTTACCTCTGCACTCCAGGCACCTGACTTGATATCTGGTCGAAGAACATTATTCCATCGAATATGCAAAGTCTTAACAGACCTGTGAGGAAGATATCGTCTACAAATCTCAGTCCATTTCTCTCCCAACTCTTCTACCCCTTTCCTCAGTAACATGTCTTCTTCTGCTGTCCACATTCGAACACCTGCTCTAGCTACACCTTCATTCTGCTCCTTCTTTAACATCGCATCACCTGAAGACGAAGACAACGGGTTTGTTTCCATTTCCTTCACGCTCATCTCTCTGGAGGATGACAACAGACGAACAGTCCCACCAGACCATCCTCCTGCCAACATCATCCTTGGTCCATTAAGAGGATGCTTGAAACTCCTAGTAGCGCATCGCGTCAATGGCAAGGCTCGTAATGAGAAGGAGAAGGAAATCTTTTGAAACATGTTGTTCTTATTGTTCTTTAATTGTTTGCCTTTTTGGTTGTGTTTTGACAAAAGGAAAAGGGCCACTATTGTTGTTTTGCGCGTGAAGCGTGTAGAGGGCAGGTTAACTTCCCACTCCTCTGTCATCATCACATGCGCTGCTCTCTGTGGAAACCTGGAAACAGCAGCAGAGAGAGACTGAGCAAGCCATTCATTGCGGATTGAATAATGGTGGGAAGCAAAGAAGTCCAGGAAAAGTCTGAAGTAACGGCTATGACGGCTGACTTTCTCAAGGAAGGTGTCTTATCACATGATGAAGCTCTCGCTCAACAAGCAGAGAAGTTAGTAATCGAAGAAAGCCAAGAGAAGAAGGAAGAAGAAAATGACGATGATGATGATGACGAGGACGAGGCAGATGAAGGTGGAGCCAAAGATGAAGCATCTGGTAAGAAGAAAAGAAAGAAGAAGAAGAAGAAATCTGCCAAGAAGAAGACCTCAGAAGGGGCTGCAGTCTCAGCCTCAGCAGTGTCAACAGCCTCGGGACAGCCTCCAGCCAGTCGCTTGCTAGGAGGATATGTGGACTACTTCGTCAAGTATGGACAAACCAATCCACCTACTCGACCTGTCAAGGATCTTTTCCCTACTGGTCGATTCCCTCAAGGAGAGATCTTGCCTCATGGAAAGACCAAATACCCTGACCCCAACTCTGCCTGGGCTAGAACCTCCGAAGAAGAGCGAAGGTTAGTCTCTTGACTCAGCTTATCCGTGCTCTTGACCCTATCTTATTTCTCTGTTTTGTCAGAGCAACCGAGCGCATGCTGAATGATGATCTCTATGAGAAGGTTCGCAGAGCATCAGAAGTGCATCGCCAAGTGCGCGCACATGCTCAGTCATATATCAAACCTGGAATTAAGCTGATCGACATGTGTGAGATGCTAGAGGAGACCAATCGTAAGTTAGTCCAAGAGAATGGACTGCAAGCTGGCATTGGCTTTCCCACTGGCTGCTCACTCAATCATGTTGCTGCTCATTACACCCCCAACAGTGGCGATAATACAGTCTTGCAATATGGTGATGTCATGAAGATCGACTTTGGCACACAAATCGATGGACGCATCATTGACTGTGCTTGGACTGTGGCCTTTGATCCTGTATATGATCCTCTGCTCCAGGCTGTAAAAGATGCCACAAATATGGGCATTCGTGCTGCTGGTATTGATGTCCAATTGGGAGAAATTGGCGAGGCGATTCAGGAGGTGATGGAATCATATGAAGTTACTATCAATGGAAAGACCCATCAAGTGAAGTGTTGCCGTAATCTGAATGGTCACTCGATCGGACCTTGGCATATTCATGCTGGCAAGTCAGTGCCGATTGTTGCCAATGGAGACACCACTCGTATGGAGGAAGGGGAGTTTTATGCCATCGAAACTTTCGGCTCAACAGGTCGTGGCTATGTTATTGAAGATATGGAATGTTCACATTACATGAAGGACTTCGATGCTCCTCATGTTCCTTTGCGTTTAGCCAGTGCCAAGAAGTTGCTGAATCATATCAACAAGACCTTCGGTACTTTGGCTTTCTGTCGTAGGTGGCTTGAACGTCCTGATGGTGGTTCTTTTGCCGTCAATGGCTCAAGTGGGAAGCAGGAGTTGTATATGTCCGGTCTGAGAAGTCTCTGCGATGCTGGCATTGTTCATCCTTATCCTCCTTTGTGTGATATCAAAGGCTCCTACGTCGCTCAATACGAACATACTCTCTTACTTCGTCCTACTTGTAAGGAAGTGTTGTCACGTGGGGATGACTATTAATAGCTTCTTTCTGCATGTGATACTTGATTTTGTAACTTCAACACTTCCACCAACCTGAAAGCTCTTGTGATATTTAAATAGGTTTGTGATGTTGTGGGATATCTTCATAGCAGCTAATGTGATTGACTGTGGTTGAGGCATACCTGATGCAATGAAAGATTACTTCGGTACTGTTGCATTATTCCCTCTCAACATCCGACTTGTCTATCTACATTGTTGGTCTAAACACCGCGTAGTCTAGCTGCCTCTAATAGTCTACAGTAGTACAATATGTACTGCAGCAGTGTTTGGATTGATTGCATGCGTTAGTTCCGAGTTTGAGGGGTTGTGGTCTAGCAGTGTTTGGGTTTGCATGATGTGTTTAGTCTATTGTATCTATTGGCTTTGGTGAAGCTGAAGGGAATTAGTCTAATTGCAATTTGCGTGATTGCCTGTTACCTCAGCGATCTCAAGTTAATCTTTGTTTTATGTCATGACCAGCATCCTAAGCTTTGCCATGAAATTGTTTTGGGTGACTTTGTCTTTCTTTCTATGGTCATCTTATCCTTTGCCTTCACGACATTTCTTGTCAAGACTAAAGTACTCTAATAGGAATTGGAATAGCCATCGATTTGTCTCACGTCAAGATGAGGTCATACAAGAATCAACAACCTCTACCAATACTGATATAGATAGACCTTTAACAACTAATGCAGCAATTCTTCGATCAGTCACGTTAAATCATTGGGGTGCATTTGCCAACGCTTCCCTCTCCTTCCCTGAGAAACCCTGCCTCATCGCCATCACAGGAGAGACTGGATCAGGCAAAAGTATGTTCTTGTCTTCCATTCACTTTGGTATGGGACTCTTAAAGACTGCCAAGTTTGAGAAGACAGAGGACTTCTCGGTGACTCTCTCAGTCTGTCCTCCTCATCAATCCAGCCCATCTGTCCTTACACGCACATATCAATCTCAGAAGCGCAAGTCTGTTGCTGATATTGATGGTCGTAATGCACGTTTGAAAGATATTAGTGAGCAATTTGGACCTCTTATGCGCTTCTGGTCAGCTGATTTACTATCCAAGCTGGATGATCATGCGCTCATGCTCTATCTAGACGAGAGCTTCACAACAGAACAATACGAAGTCGTGCTTCGAGTACAAGAATTGTTCAGGAAGTGGAATCAAGAGAACAAAGAATTAGAAGAGTTACAACGATTACAAGCCAAGGCAATGGACAGAGAAGTGATTAATGAATTGAAGACTTCTCTCCATGAAATCATCGCATTACAAGAGAATGTCATCGCCTTGATGGAGAAGTTGGACCTCTTCTTCAACAGTGTTACTACTACTTCCTCTTCTACGTCATCCAATACACAAGCAGAGATGCATAGTACTACTACCAGCAGGAAGGAGATTGAAGATCTGTTGAATGAGGAATGGAAATGGGAGGACTTTCAGGTCATTTCTTCCTATTTCTTTCAAGATCTCCCATCCAATGCTAGACCAACACAACTTGATGCAGTATTTCATGAACATGTGGATAATATTGACGATGAAGGAGGCTACAGTGTTAGTGGTAGTAGTAGTAGTAGTGGTAGCGGTAGTAATGTTGGGAGTCTGCTTGTAGGTGAGGAGGGAGAGGAGGCAGTCTTGATGTCTGACCTGCATTGGCGCATCGCTCATCAACTGATCGTGAAAGCTCAAGTGTTCTTGAAGAAATACGACCAAACTCTCCATCAATATCTCGGCAAACATGTCCAGCCTAGTCAACCAGCTTCCTTCTCCCAGACTTCTATTCATCATCCTCACTCGACAGACATCCCCAGAGTATCCAACGAATTGGACATGATCAAGAAGGAAATATCCATCGCACAGAAGTTCTTTCAAGCTTATGGACTCTATGGAAGCATGTCCATCAAGACATCATTCAAGAATATCGCACACGGATTTAGCGAAATCTCCTTCAATTTGGATGAAATCACCAAGAACTGTGAATCCTTGATGACAGCATTACCCAGTCATGCTGTCTCTCTATTACAAGAGACAAGTCTAGTCTTATCTAATTGGAATCGTCTAGCTAGTGACCATCATTGTCAATACAATCTCCCCATGATAGCTTCGATCTATGAGAAGAAAGAAGCAGACTTACACAAAATCTACCATCTCGGGGAAATTCTTCCTTTGCAAGTCAAGAAAGAAAAGAAGCTGCGAGATGAGTATTACTCTTATGCCTCCACTTTGTCCTTTCTTCGTCTTCATCATATTGCTGGAGCTATCCACACAATCAACAGTTACTTGCCTGGACTGGATATGGGAGACAAATGCCTTTACATTCACTTCCAATCTGCTATCTATTCCGAGTTATTGCGGTATTATAACTCCTCCTTAGATTGGCAGGGGAAGTTGGATTGGAAAAAAGTGCTTCTGTGGCATAAAACGACGAAGAGAGCGGACATTGGACAACCAGTTTCCACATCCGCCTGGTCCATGCATGGATGGGATAATTTACGAATTACTTTGAATACAAGCAAACTTGCTATGGAGAATGGAAAACAACATGACAAAGAAAGTACCAGTAGTAGTAACAACAATGCTATCTCCGAGTTTGTCTATATATCTCCTTTCAACTTTAATCACCATGATAACTATTACAATGATGAGGTGGCTATGGAGGATAGCGAAGAGATTGCAGAGTCTTCGCTACCATCAACTACTTCGACTTCTACTTCTCATGGAGAACAGAGTATCTTTAACATTCTATCAAGTGGAGAATGCGCAAGATTAGCGTTAGCATTTGAACTAACACTTTGCAAGTCCAATAACATTCTCGTGTTGGATGAGATTGATGCACACACTGGGGGGCAGTCTGTTGTCAAAGTGGCACAAATGCTGAAGGAACATGCACGCAAACGTCAGATTATTGTTGTAACACATAGTGCACTCATTGCAGCAAAAGCAGATGTACATATTCAAGTGAACAAGTTAATGTCAGGGAGAATGAGGACTACTGGGCAGCAGGATGTCAAGAAAGCACAAAAGAATGCCATGCCTGTGAGCTCCATCTCCCCCATTCAACATATAGATGACAGGTGAGTCTCTTTATAACACACTTTGTTGACGGTGTTGTCCTTATTGGTGAATGCCGCTCTAATGATCAGATTGAAGGAGTTGAGTCGAATGCTTACAGGCGAGTTACCTTTAGATTCCGTGCAGAAAGTTGCCAAAGACTTGTTGACCACAGATTACGAAGTAACCACCACTGTCAAGGCTAGTTGATTCAACCAATACAGATGATAGACTAATATTGTCTAATCGTTCATAACAGCAGTATTTACAATGTATTTTCTGCACTTCGTCTACTAGTCAAGATATTCTGTTGGCTAATAGTGAGAAGTCTCTCTCAGTCTGATATTGAGACGATGGTTAAAGATGTTGATGCTAAGCGATGTGAATGTGTCGAGGCTCGCAATCAGCTCCATTCTCTTATCCATAGTGTGTCCAAGAATTTGCATGAGTATGGCCAGAAGATCGCATCGATGCTGCCAAGCAGTTGGACAGCAACGCTGCTGCTGATGAGAAGGTAAAGGAGCAACTTCACTTAAGAGAAGCTCTAGAAAAACGTGCATATGTTAGCTTACGAAGGGGATGTAGAAATGTGTGTCAACCAGTATTCCTTGATGTGACTCTAATGGTTGGCTATTTTGTTGTTGTGGCTAGAAATCGACAAGAAGTAGTTGGGTAGCACTGGCCCTACCAATACACCAACAACTAGTCCATTACAACGAATTAGCATGTTCATCAGTATAAACAACAATCATTACGATCCGATCTAATCATTCAAATAAAGAAGTGTTTGATATCATCAATCGCAATACCACCATTGTCACCAAGAAGACTCAGCAGACTTTCAGCACTGCTGATTGGCGCTGCGGACTCTCAAATTCACTTCAAATCAAAGTTCACATAGAGAATGAGATAATATGGCAGCAGACAACAAACTGTGTGGTCGACTTGATTCCCTCGTGCTTCTCTTCTTATCTCCTTTGATATTGATGCAGATGACATCCTTCATGTCTCCACTCATGTTAGGTAAAGCTACCAACAAGGAGCAAAATGCATCATATGGTAATACAAGTACATACCAATACATCGTAATGACCACAGAGTCCATGCTCATTCACTAACAGCTTTTGCTAACTTGGCTCTCTTGGATATTCTCTTCAAGACTTTCTTGTCTTCTCGCTGCAAGGCAGACAAGTGGAAGTCCTGAGGAAGCATCTTCTCTCCTACTAAGACATCTCCCACCAGGTGCCAGATAAGGTATCCATCTTGATCAGCATCTTCTAGAGAGAGGATGTATCCAGTCTGCCACTTCTTGCTAGTCATTATCATGCTATTAGTGTTAGTTGTGTCAATCTCTATGACTGTGTTAGTGTTAGTGTTAGTGTTAGTGTCTGTGGTGGTGGCGAAGATGACCTTGACAGGCAGCTGACTGCCTAGGAGAAACGCTTCTTCCTGTAATGGAAAGAGATCGTCAGGATTTGGGTCATGATCTTCTACAAGACAGACGAAGCAATCGCCCAGCTGAGGAATGGGGCCATGCACAGCGACTTTCAACACAGGCAAGCACTGCTGGTACCACAGAACCACTTCCCTGTTACGCTCGACATGGTCTGAGAAACTAGACATACTCTCTTCGATATTAGACAAGATGCCTTCATCCATTTCCTCGTCATATTCAAAGTCTTTCTCCATGTCCAGCTCTCTCATAGACTGTGGCTGTGGTAGGGAAGGAACACTCTCTGTGAGATCTACCACGATCACTGAGACAGAGCCACGAGGGTAAGTCGGAAGAAGTGTCTCAGATAGGATAACTCAAATCTTACCTTCGCTCATTTCAAACTAATCAATTGATTTGATGATCTCATTCAATCATGGGTTGTCAATTAAGGAAATACACAATCCTAAATTCCCAGAAGGCTAGCCCAGACATCAATTGTTCGATGTGAGTGAGACATGAATTAGTTTAGTTTGGACTCACTAGTCTACACTAGACTACTTCCCTCTTCTCTCACAGCTCGAATGGATGGGTTAGAAGCTATCCATAATGATGATCCTAACGACTTTGAACAACATCGAGCTCTTTCATGGGATAGTCAGAAATTCAAGCGTTATAAGCGAAAGTTCTCAGCAGCAGGTCAGAGTGGTGGAAGTGGCCGTGGCAGTGGCAGTGGTGGAAGTGATGGAGCAGATGGAAGTGATGACGTGAGCAGTCGAATAGAATTCGCTTACAATGAGTATAATGTCCATGTTCTGCGGCAAGTAGAAGAAGCCAAAGAGAGTAATCGTCACTATTGCGTGGAATGCAATCAAGACGTCTTAGAGAGACTTCGTCTACGTGCTGTCAAAGTCACACTTCATGGTCCTTATGGTAATAGACAAGATGAGTTCCTAGCCTTGACAGAGTCTTATGGTCTGGTTGAGAGAAGACCTCAAGAGGTTGCCTGTGCTCTTATTGGCACGAGACTGCCAGTGAAAGTCATCTTTCCCATGATAGCCACTGACGACCCCAACAACAATAATAATGGCAGCTCTCAACTCAATAGCAATCATAGGAATAGCGATAGCAGCATGGTAGGAAAAGATGTCGGAACCACCTCCACTAACACTAACACCATGATAATGACTAGCAAGAAGTGGCAGACTGGATACATCCTCTCTCTAGAAGATGCTGATCAAGATGGATACCTTATCTGGCACCTGGTGGGAGATGTCTTAGTAGGAGAGAAGATGCTTCCTCAGGACTTCCACTTGTCTGCCTTGCAGCGAGAAGACAAGAAAGTCTTGAAGAGAATGCGGAGGGTGATGACTCATAGCAGCAATAGCATCCACCAACACCAACAAGCAGCAGCAGTAGCCGTGCCCCTCATTGCTAGTGACATTGAACAAAATGATATGATAGAGCCTGTGAGGCAAGTGCAAGTAGATTCAGGATTAGATGATGTTGTCGCCATGCTGCTAGAAGAAGATGATGATCATGATGAGATGGTCTATCAGCAGGAAGACAATGGCATGTCCAACTCTTCGTCCAGTGAAGTCGTCACTGATCCTCCTCGTGGAGATACCATGGAAGGACGAAGAGCTGACGAGATGATAGCCGCGGTGATACGAGAAGTCGTGGACGCTATAGAGCTGCACGAGACTGTGTCCACTTCCTGCACCTCGCACTCCGTTTTCGAGCAAGAGATCACAATGGAGCTCTCCAAGCAACCCGTTGTTGATCAAGAAGTTGCCATGTCTACGTGAGCTCTGATGGCGTTCGTCTTTTATGTTAACCACCTTTTTAAATTCCATTGATAGTCGTCAATCTAAGTTAGAATGTTATGAACAAGGTCCTTTTCTTTTCTCTTGGGTTTCCTCCTCTTCATCAGACATGCAAATGCCAAAGAAATGGCGTTGATTGGGAGAAGAGATAGGATTTGTTTGTGGAGTGGCTGGATTGCGTAATTTGCCTGGACTGGGGGGAATGGGCCGAGGAGAGCTTTGGTCGAACAAATTGGCTGGCAGACCCAAGCGATTGGCTTTCTCATTCTAGCACAGATACAAGACATAGACACAACCACAATACAAACACACACCATAAGACAGATCATCATCTACAAGAGTTCAGTGACTTACTCGTGCTTGGAAGTTGTAAGTATATCCCCAGAAGGCCTTTTCTTCTTCCTCCTTGTTCATCTTCTTCACATCTTTGCCATTATTATCAAACATCATGTTATTCTTTTGATTCCTTGTAGCACCTTTACCACGAGGATCTTCTTGGAATTCATCAAAATTGGACACTACCAGCTTCACCAAGTCTTTATACTTTGCAGGCGGTAGTGAGCTATTCCCCGTAGGAGAGGATTGATGGGAATTCTCCAACTCTTTCAATGCCGTTTGAATAGCTTGCGCATTGTCTGGCAGATAAGGAGCTTGTAGTGAACGCAATTGATTGAAATCGAATCCTGCCAGCCAAGGATGACTTTTGATCTCTTCCACACCATTCTTACCCAGTCGATTATCACTATCAATGATAAGAGAAAGAAGGAAATCTAGGCAGTCATCAGACAGATTGGCAGCGCATTCTTCGGGGACATCCAGCGTATCTCCCCAGCGAAGAATCTTCTTGCAAGTACTCACAGGATCTTCTGCATAGAAAGGTGTGAAGCCCATTAAACACTAAAACACCACACAACAACATCATTTAATCACTCGTTGATTAGCACCAAGCAATGAGATGGACCGACAGACAGACAGACTGACCTCATACATGATAACACCCAGTGACCACCAATCACATTCCATACCATATCCCTTCTGCAATAAGACCTCTGGAGCAATATAATCAGGTGTGCCTACAGTAGAATAGGCTAAGATACGATCTCGATGTTGAGACTTCTTGCCTTGTGATTTCAATGTGAAGTAGATGGAGGAAGTCTCTGTCCCGCTATTTGTGGGAAGTGGTCGTCTGCCTGTAGTGGAGGGAGAAGAAGGGCGATAGGCTGCTGGACTGTGACCCATCTTTTCCAATTGCGCTTGTGCTTTGGTCGCGTAGATCTGCACAGCTTCCTCTTCCTTTAAAGTCTTTGCTGATATACCCGCTGGACCATAAGAAGATACTGGTGAACCATCTTTCGTGAAATCCACTTTCTTGCACAATCTAGTACAAGAAAATGCAAGTTTACATCCTCACTGTACAGAACTCAAAAGAAGTCATTGAGGGTGGATGGTCGACTTACCCCAAGTCGATGAGTTTGAGATGACCATTCCAATCCAACAGACTGACACCATCCAACATATAACACAGATGTAAATGACATCTCAATGACAATAGAAAGAGAGTGATGATGATGATGATGGCTTACACATTGTCTGGTTTGAGATCGCGATGAATATAACCCAAAGCATGCACAGAAGAGATCGCACAGACCATCTCAGCAACATAGAGACGTGTTTCCTCTTCTGAGAAGGTATCCTTCTTGATCAAGAGACCCATGAGATCTCCACCGGGGAGGAACTCCATGACCATGTAGAGGTTCTGAGTGTCTTGGAAAGAGTAAAACAGCTGGACAATCCAAGGATTGTGTGACTCTGAGAGAATGTCTCTTTCAGCTCGAATGTGATCAACCTGATTCTTTACGATCATGTTCTCTTTCAACATGGACTTGAGAGCTGGAATCATCACCACCGACATTGTCATGAGAGAAGGAGAAGGATGAGAAGGGTAGAAGTACTGCACGTCTTACCGTAGAAGTGAGAGGTGTCTTTCTCTCGCACTAGTCGCACTTCTCCAAAGGCACCACGTCCAATGATAGCTAGCGAGTCGAAGTCGTCGATGGTCATCTTCTTAGCAACTTCCGGAGCTTTCACAGCGGAGGACGAGGAAGAAGAGGAAGAGGAAGGATTCTTGGTATTTTCTGTCTGTTTCTGAGCACTAGGAATAATAGGCTGACTAGCAATAGGATCACTCACTGCTGTTACGGCAGGTGTTTCTGCTGCTTCAGTGGATTGTGGGGGATTGGCTGGGGTGGTGGTGGCAGCAGCAGAAGTTGTGCGCTTCTGACGAGGTGACGCCGAAGTAACAGAAGCAGCGGCAGTGGCAGCTGACACAGATGAAGAAGTAGCGTTGGTAGGCTGTTGAGAAGGCAGAGGGTCTGGATCTCGACTCCCAGCAGCGTCCTGTTGATACTTCTTCATGAGAATACTAGCATAGTCATTTGCTCGCTGAAGAATTCGAGCTTTCCGTTCCGACGACATAGTCAATAAGATAAAAGGAAGGGGTCTGAGCTAATATACACCTGACCTATCAATACAATTGGTGTGCTATTCTATTGCTTGCCTAGGCTAGCAGCACCGAGCAGACAGACTGTCAACGAAAAGGGCACAGCGAATGAAGAAGAAATCCTCTAAACAAAAAACAGGTTGCCACTGCAATAACGCGTTTGTTAACTTAAGAAGGAACGTAAGACGAAACGTGAGACGAAAATATGGATCGTTTATCAGATGATCTCTTGATACATATAGCCTCTTATTTCCCAGGAAGAGAGCTCTACCTCTCTGGACTAGTGAACAGGGAATGGAGAGAAGTCGTTTATTCCTCATTCTCTCTATGGACTGAATTGGCTCGCAACTATGGCGTGGACAAGTATGCTC
Organism: Ochromonas danica; assembly: GCA_015146655.1. Lineage (NCBI taxonomy): Eukaryota > Chrysophyceae > Chromulinales > Chromulinaceae > Ochromonas > Ochromonas danica. The sequence continues at coordinate 21,550 of VKHL01000169.1, forward strand.
ACCTCTTTCTCAGCGCACGGCAATACAAGCAGTTGTCACAATCTTCCTCTTCATCCAGCTGGTCCAATCTCCTCTATAAGTTTGCTTGCAGTGAGTGTCGCTCTCTGGGCGAGGGACTGGTTGTGGTGGACATCAACCAAGAAGCTGCCCATGGCCGCACTTTCTCACCGCTCCTCCCATTCTGTGTCACTTGCTCAGACAGTGTGTCTCGAGTGCCTACTTTGCGTGAGCGAATGAAGCAGTGTCTTCCGCGATGTCGAAGGAAGTGGCCCAATCACATCTTCGTCTTGGTTTTGGACAAGCTGCCCTACCCCAGGGACAAGAAGACAAAGCGTCGACAGAGACAGCGAAAGAACACAATGCAGTGACTTGTTGGATTGTGCTCTTTTTGCTTGGCGAATGTGGCGTGAGGGAATGCTATCATTATTGCTGGTTGTTGGAGTAGTGGTGTGAGCTATTTGGAAGAGCAGAGAGTGAGCTTGCTTCAACCTCATTGAGTTTGTTAGCCTTGCAATCAGAGCAGTTCCCTTGACAAAAGTGGCGAAGAATGCACTTTCACGTGGTATTTGGGCAAGAGTTAATTTGATCTGCTTTGATTGAGCTTTCATCCTTGCAAACTGGGCAGCTTATTATCCTCTCAAGAATCTTCAGAGTTATGGGATGCATCAGCAGCTAGATCAGTTGTAATGGCAATCACAAGGTTAACGATGGAAACACAGTTAATAAGATATCATGCTCCTTTCTTCTTCTTCTTCTTCTTCTTCTTCTTCTTCTTCTTCTTCTTCTTCTTCTTCTTCTTCTTCTTCTTCTTCTTCTTCT
>VKHL01000169.1:22378-58184 GCA_015146655.1 Ochromonas danica
CTTCTTCTTCTTCTTCTTCTTCTTCTTCTTCTTCTTCTTCTTCTTCTTCTTCTTCTTCTTCTTCTTCTTCTTCTTCTTCTCGATCAGGGAGGTGGCCACGGAACCACTGCTTGCTCGTTGCATCTTCTGAATAACTTATATTCAGCTTCGTAAGTCAGGCGTAAGTCTGAAAGCTATTTTGCCTTCAGGAAGCTACCACCTCCCTACCTGTACTGGTTTGATACTTGAAGATATTCGCTGCTTCCTTCTCCCAAACTGCGCACAGTAGAGAAGTCTACAATAATATATTGGACAACTTTGAAAAGCGCGTCCCCAAGTTCTCCATGAGCTACTGTCCACCGCATGGTTAGCATTTAGAGGATTCGGATGTTATTTATTCGATAAAGTGCACTAACGTAGAGTTGCTGGGTCGTAGATGACGGCATTAGATTTAGACCTCCGAGCAAATCTCCCAACAACAGCAAATCTCACCGTGAATTTGTTAAGTTAACGGCCGACAGTTTTCCGTTTCGTTCTTGCTGCTGCTCCTGGCATTTCCGCCTCATTTCCGCCCCGTACAGGCTTTTCGTATTTCGGGATTTTCGTGACGATAAAACGCGTTTAACAAGTCGTTTTACGTGTGGTTTGTTGGATGAGCTGCTCGTTTTATCCCGAAAATCCCGAAAATCGCGCTAAACGAAAATCCCGAAATACGAAAAGCCTGTACGGGGTGAAGTGCTGACGGAGGAGAGAGACGAGAAGGTTCGCCACGTCGATCCCTTCCTCTGCCTGCTGCTGACTCAACACTTCCCATTCATTGCCTTCCTCCCCATCCCATCATTCTCTTCAGCCACAAGTGACTATTGAAGCAAGCATACGCATTCTCTCTCTTTCATTTGTGATTAAAAATAACATCTGTTATGTCAAATCTTCAGATGATGAGAACTACCATACTCTCTGATCGTTCTCCTCGCAATTTCCCCCTGCACAATATTTATCTGCACCACCGCCTACATACTTCCAAGGCACAGCAGATCTCCAGCTACATACAGAAGGACTCTACCTCATCCTCTTCTTCTGCTATGGCTCATTTTATTATCTGGGCGATGATGTTCATCTTCACCGTCTTCGTGTCTATTTTCTTCATTGTCTTGCCTGTGGTTCGTCACGAGGAGATCACTAGACAGTTCTCTTCCTAATTAGCCACCTGCAATTATCTCTCCTCGTCCGTGTATATACTCTCTCTCTCTCACTCCATCTCCGTTTGGCGTTTTACTATATATCTCTTTCTATTTCTGTCTCCTCTTCAACTTTCTGTCTGCAGTCTTCTTTTCTACTGCTGTTGAATTAGCACTGTTTGCACTGGTTAGAAGAGAAAGAGCAATGGGACCCTGTCTCTTATCTCACTGATGCTGTCTTTATATCAAAATTGTCTATCCTCAAAACTAAGGTGTTATTAGCTAGCGTTACATCAATTGCAAGCTGAATAAGCGAGCGATGTTTATTGTTCTTTGTGTCCCTTACTGGGTTGTTGATTTTGTCGCTCCTGACGGCAATGATTGGTCCATCTCATCCATGATGCGTTGGACTTTAAGTTACTTTCATTGTTGTATTGGGTGGGTGCATCTAACAAATTGTGCTTTAATGACCCACATTTATATAGCGTATATGGGTGAGCTTCTGCTTGCCTACTCTCTTCTCTGCACTGCATGATTTGCGTTGAAGTACATTAAATTTAAATTTCATCAGATTTTGGAAGTCTGTGGTTAGTGTTGTTTTCCACCCAATAATGAAATGCCATCCATAGAGTGGTGAAGATAGTGCAAGAGCTATTGTTGAAATACAGAACTAAGCTTTACATAAACTAAGAGATCATAACAAGCTATTCTAGCTGTCAAAGCGAGTTAGTCAGCAAGTGCTGGAGGGATGCATATGATCAACGCGACGCAACACGAACAAGGGAAAAGTACTAAATTACTACCCTAATATTACCATGCAATACTGTTGATGCAACGCAACGATGTGCAATAACTTCCATATAGGCGGATGGTGAGACAAGATATCTCAACAAACTGCAAGCTACTATCTACTCTACTAATAAGTGTACACGAACATGAAAAACATCAAACATAGGAGCGATGATTGAAAGAGCGAGCTAACAGATTCGTATACATTGGATAAATATGTTGGCTGGACTTTAATTGGAGCAACAGAGAAGAATCCCTCTTCTCTACCATTAGTACACCACTTTATGGCCATTGGAAATGATCAAACCCATTACGACGGATATTCCAATCACATTGACTATGACTGCAAGTTTCAAGAGGAGCATACTCCAACGATAGTCATCTTCATGAGAAACGTGACCAAACTTCTTCAATTTGTTGCTTCTTTGAGGAGAAGGGGAAGGCTCATCAGTAGAAGCTGTCATCGCTATTCGTCTGTCTCTTAGTAATAAGGTGAAAGATTGATTTAGAATATGGCTTGAACGGAATGCCTGATAGGGTGACAGACTATCAACACTGTCCACGTAAACATCAAATTCAAGACCGTCAGTTCCAGTGATCGCCCAGTCAGCATGAAACGGACAACAGAAAACAGTTTTAAACAGGTCCGTTGGACCGGAAAACGCGTTTACTGATTAACTTAAGAAGCGTTGCTGTGTGTGCAAGGGACTATGGGTGGCTGAAGAGTTCTAATGTCGGAAGAGTTCTTAAAAATAGCGATGTTATCGAAAATCATGGTGGTAGATTTCTTTTGATTAACAAAGGACAAGTGTGGGGTGAAACTTTTGGATCTCCACAAGACACATTTTCAGAAGAATTTGATGAGAATTGCATTTTATTTCCAGTTCCAAACAAGGTAACAAATACTAATACCACCTATAACTAGCAAATACTAATATTATCTATGCTTTTGACTTCTAGGTCAGTATGAGTGTATTATTGCTCTGGGTTGACATCGAAATCGCTTTCACTTTGAAAAAGTTACGGAAAGAAAGAAAAAAAGCAAAGAAGCAAACCAAGTCAGAAATGCATTTGATCTAAAAAGTTACAATGATATTCTAAACCAACACTTATTTGGAGCACAAAATGGAGTGCACCTAACTTTGACAACTTCTCAAATACAATATAGACACACGCCGTATCCAACATATAGAAACAAATTAGAGGAATGAATTGCCATCACACGAGAATAGGGTAGACAGTGTTTTCTGTCTTCACAAGATAATAGAGTTTTGATCGAATATTAAGCACAAAGGATTCGGGGTCGTTCGTTAATAGAATCGTTTGTTCGTAGCATAGGTTGAAAAGATGACCTAATATAATACACGGAACCTATTGCTACTAAATTCTGTTTCAAGATAGAGAGAGTGCAACAACTCCTAACAACTCTCTCACTCTGCTGGCTCTGGCAAGAAGAGGAAACCCAGAGGATAATATTCTTACAAAAAAGATGCAAAACCCAAAGAACAGAAGCCGGTTAACAAAATCAGACTAGCCAAAATAAGAAGCTTCATTGCCCTCAAATCCCATGGATCATTGTCAACACGTGTGTTCTGAGCAAGTTCCAATTCAGCCATCATATCAGTCAAACTGGCTGTATATTTCAGAGATGGATCTAAGTGGCTCATATTTCAAATAAAACAAACAACGATCAGGTTGAGGGTAAATGAAATAGTTAGAGTGAGAGCTTCTATTAGACAATGATAAGCAAAATAAAAGATTCTGTGTTCTGCTCACAGATAGAGCCAGCCACCTCAGCGGCTAGTACCTTGAGCAATTGGGATGGAATGGCGGATGGCAGGCGCAGCGGTACTGTACCGGGGGTGTTGTTCTTGTCTGCTCTCCTCGCGCACAACCGGCGAAAACAGTTTGATTTCCTTTCAAAAACACGATTATTTCCGGATTTCAAACAGTTTGAATGAGGTCGGACAAGCTCCCCCCACTATCTACTTTGACATTGAAGACTTTCTAGAATAGTTGGTTTGAAAAATTCCTTTCCTTCGCACTCTGATTCTTACTAGCAATCTCACCAGCAAATACAACCACTTTGTCCAACCAACAAGAAAGCTGGATGAAGTGAATGGCGAAAGCTAAAAGAACAGATTTGTTAGGAAACTTGTATGTATGTACTTATATATTTAGGTTGCATCAGAAGCGAAAAGTCATACAAACACTGAGGCGACTCATAATCTTCTCAGTCTACAATATAGTATGATTATGGACAACAATCTAGCACAAAATTAATCTAAAACCGAATATCAGCATTCATCATGAGTGCACTAACGAAAAGCAATATATGAAAAGCAGCATTGAAACGAGAAGCAACAGCGAATTGAGATTGCTTTCAATCCCCGCACAATCATGAACCGAAAATTATCACTATCTCATAAAAAATAAGCAAAAAACAAAGAGCAGAAGATGGTCAACAAAATCAGACCAGCCAAAATAAGAAGCTTCATTGCCCTCAAATCCCATGGATCATTGTCAGCACTAGTTACACGTGTGTTCTGAGCAAGTTCCAATTCAGCCACCATTTCATTCAAACTGGCTGTATATTTCAGAGATGCATCCAAGCGACTCATATTGCAGTTTTATATCAAACAAAAAAATAAACGATCCAACAAATGATCAAGAAAAACGAAAAGGATTGATCCGCACGATGCTGTCCGCGGATATGACTTTGATTGACCTGCCGACCTCTCCTTTCTGGTGCACTTCCGGCCCGTTCTGCCACGTTAACTTGAGGGCGCCGAGGTGCGGTAGTTGAAGGATTGCTCCTCTGCCCTGTGTGGACCATTTTCTCGGTCCTTCTGTGTTAGTCAAGCGGACAACGTAATTTTCTCTTTTCAATACGATTCCTTGCTGAACGAAATGAAACAACCTTGATGACGTGTTTTATTTCATGTTATAAAGGAAGAATACTTTAGTAAAATGAACTCCAAGCTGAGATATTCTTCGATAAGCTAAAAATCTCCACAGGGAATGAAGCATCTCCACTTCCCACAATTCACCCAGGCAGTACAGCTAGGTCTCGACAATCGAACTCTCCTTGTCATCATCCTTTACAATTACTCTTCAAGAGAAGGAAGAGTGGCGATAAGTATCGGGATCATTATGACTGGATCAAATCTCTTTCATCACAAAGTATGAAAAGACTCAGAAGAGGAGGAAAGGAAAGACAGAGAAAACCAAGTGAACTATCATCTACTTGATTTCTGCCTGGTTAAAATGAATGAGAACATCATACCGATGTTTCATCAAAATGCCATGGAGGGTTTCGTCTCACAACAATACATGATGATGGAAAGGTTATGTGAATACAGAATGCATGAGTGGTCAGAGTCGAAAGTGTTCAACGGACATCTAACTAACTTAATGTGTGCATATTGAAGCACACACGTCAAGGAAAGTTGGACTGACGTAAGCACTCAAGAACGGGAACTGTTTCTGGTGCTCCCAATATGCGCAAAGACGTGCACCCCTTTCTCCCCCAACTTAAAAGATTGCTGAGAACCGAGACAGCTTGCTCTTCCAGTCTTCGGTCTTCGGTCATCTTGGGATCAGGATGACAGGATGCAACTTTCTTGAAACCAATTTGAGTTGTCTATTGAAAAAGCTGGAAGGTGCATTTTGTCCTCGTCTTCTCATCAAAAACAAGACGGTTTCTAATTCTTCTCAACATTCTCAACCTCACTGGAGGAATAAGACATGGACTTGACAGATAGAAAGACTTCTACTTTCCGCTCAAGTTGGGATGACACAAGCACTATTCTTGGCTTTGTAACATGATGCTCTGTGTTGACGATGGAACGAAATAAGATTGCTTTACCTTCGACTCACAGCACTGTGACTGTGCAATGCTGGCTATGTTTCACACGATTAACATAGCTATGGGATGAGAGCAAGAAGAGAAAAATGGAGAGCTGCTCTGGATTGATGAAGAATCTGATGATGAAGTTCAAGGATGCGCAGTACAAGACTCTGTGGTATACTGTCCTATTATGCATTATTTATATTGGAGCGGGTGGGAACGAATGGTTTTCAAACACACTTGGGGAGAAAACGCTGACTCCATTTATAATGCTTGGGGGTACATTGCATTGCTTGAGCGTAACATGTTTATCACTACTATGTGCGTAAGTAAAAAGAAACAAAATGGAGACTGCATGAGTATGTTCTTAAACAACAGTTCCCACAACAGTGGTGGAAAGAGCAGAAGAGGTGCTCCACATAAGCATACATATTTAGACTATCTACTAGTTAATCTATCACCACCCAATGTAATTTTGATTGACTTCACTGGACTTATTAATAAATAATAGAAAATCTTCGTCGTTATAGTAGAACTGTTGACAAGACTTTCATGATCTCAATAAAATGCATCGATATACGCAATTGTTTTTGGCATCGTTGCAAATCACCCGTTTGTATGGTTGCAAAAATTCGAGAGGAGTACAATCAAGTAAAAGAAAAAGCGAAGTACCGAAGGAACCCATTATTACTATTGTCTGTTTCTAGAGAGAATGTATATGATCTACAGCGGGTTCCTGGTGTGGGAGAGATATTCACGACTCTTAGATCATCCAAGAAGAAGAAAGGATAATTACCATGAAAGGATAAGCTTCTCACTAAAAGAAGACAGAAGCAGAGAGAAGAAGACGGTCAACAAGATGAGCGAACCAAAAGCAAGTAGTTTCATCATTCTGAAATCCCATGGTTTATTTTCATACTCACTGCTTTGTAATTTCTCAGCGAGTTTTAATTCAGCCATCATCTCATTCACACTCGTTGTTGATTTCTCAGAAGTTTCATAGGGACTCATATTCTGATTTCAAAGACAAAGATTTGAGGCAAGGAATGAGGTTTCAAATATGAGCAAGACCAAGAATTAAGACGATAGCTACAATGGAGGATAGTCTAGACAATTTCAACTCTTTCGATTTGCTTGTGGCCAAACCCCACCAAGGAGGTGGGGCGGGCGGCGTGGAATGAATTCCGTTGAATAACGGCCATCGGGTTCGCGTTTGGAGCTGATGGCTGGTTCTTTTCGGGTGATGTTTAAACTAGTTGAATGAATATCGGTTAGTGTTTACATAACTGGTTAATCTTACTAAAGAACAGTTGTGATCATCTAGTAAGCATCGAACGAACAAGATTTGAAAGCACCAAATCACCAAATCATATTGGTAATTTCTACATGCACTTTAAACAATAAGCTCAGTGACCTTCTCAACATTCTCTATCTCGCTGGAGGAATAATACACGGAATTGACATTCTTCTTTCCGTTTTAGTTATGATGACATAAGCACTATTCTTAGTTTTGTGTTCCAACACGATGCTCTTTGAATCGATTAACGAAATAAGATTGCCATATCTTCATAGCAATGTGATTATGCAATCTTGGCAAAGCTTCACACGAATACCATAGCCAAGGGAAAGAGTAACAAGAGAAAGTGGTGAGATCAAAGTCAAAATAGTGTGGACGCTCTGGATTGATGAAGAAACCAAGGATGAAATTCGAGGATTTGCGTTACAAGACCATGCGGTATACTGTCTTATGCATTCTTTATTTTGGAACGGGTGGGAATAAACGGCATTCAAACACACTTGCGACAAAAACTAACGTTGATCAGTAAATGTTATTGTTTGGAGGCGCATGGTATTGCTTGAGCGTTGCTTGTGCTCGTACATATCACTATGCGTATTAGTGAAAAGAAACAAAATCGAGACTGAATGAGCATGTTCTTAAAACACAGTTTCCACAATCATTTGTCGATAGCAGTGGTGGAAAGAGGAGAAGAGGTGCTCCACATAAGCATACATATTTATCTGGATAATCTATCACCACACAATGTAATTTTGATTGACTTCACTGGACTAATTAATAAATAATAGAAAATCTTCGTCGTTATGGCAGCAATATTGACAAGACTTTCATGACCAATAAAACACATAGATACACAAAAGTATTAACACTGTTGCAAATCACTGTTTATATGGTTGTAACAAATCGAGAGGAGTACAATCAAGTAAAAGAAAAAGCGATGTTCCGAAGGAACCCATTATCACTATTGTCTGTTTCTAGAGAGAATGTATGTGTTCTATAGCGGGTTCCTGGTGTGGGAGAGATATTCACGACTCTTAGATCATCCAAGAAGAAGAAAGGATAATTGCTATACAAGGAATAGTATCTCGCCAAAAGAAGACAGAAGCAGAGAGAAGAAGACGGTCAACAAGATGAGACAGCCAAAAGCAAGTAGTTTCATCATTCTGAAATCCCATGGATTTTTCTCATACTCACTACTTTGTAATTTCTCAGCAAGTTTTAATTCAGTCATTATCTCATTCACTGTCGTCATTGTTGATTTCTCAGATGTATCATAGTGACTCATATTGCGATTTCAAAGACAAAGATTTGAGGCAAGGACTGAGGTTTCAAATATGAGCAAGACCAAGGATTAAATATAAGGCTGATGCAATGGAGGATATGATCTCCATTGCATTCTGAAGTTGGCAGCAGCACTGGTGGAAGAAGCTTCAAGTAGCACCACCGTTGTGATGACAGAGGAGAGTCGTTCCATGGAATGAATTCCGTTGATCAACGGACGCCGAAAATTTCCTTTCTGACCAATAATAAAAATCGGAAAAGCAGGGTTTAAAGTCCAAATGCGCCATGTTGGGGTGTGTGGGGGGTATGTTGAGGTGCTGAGGAGGAGAAGTGATGAAGTGAAGCACTGAGTACATCCCATTGAATGAATGGGCTCAATTAACAATCAAAACAGAACCAACCAGTCATCGATCATCTATCCTGCTTTATTCTCATTCTGAGATTTCTTAATCACTTCTTTTTGGTCCTTTCTGATATATTGTTCACTAGTGGTAGAAGAGATGACCAACAATTCTCAATGTTCTTCACAACCTTTTCTATTTGGGTGTATCAATAGTCTCATTCAAAAGGGTAGTGCTGTCAACAAGAAGGATGTCGTTGATAAACAACACTTCACCAAGCCGTCCTATAGTGATACTTTAACTTACTTGACTCAATTACAAGGCAAACGCAAGGCACGTGATGAAGAATATAGGACTAGTAATAAGATCCTAAAACTCATCATGTTTGTCTCGGTCGTCTGCTGGGCTGCTGTATTAGCTTTGGTTATCAAACATCATGATCAGGCTGCTGAGGGGTTCTAAATTCCGAAGTGAAAACTGTTCTTGTTGATGGCAATTCTATTACATATTAGCGTCTTATGATTGTCGCTTTTTCTATGATTGTTGCTGTTTTGCTATAGCAACATGCTATAGCAACATGTGCTATGTTTATTCTTCTGAATGCGTGATCCGTGTTCTATCCTTCAGTGGCGGTTCAGTCTGTGGAATTATCTGTTGGCTGTAGATACGTTCTTTGTTAAATAAACTTCTTTTTTCCACATTGTGGTTTATTTGTTCGATATTAGAACATTGACTACGTGCAAATGCAGCTGTTCTTAGGTGGGATTATCCTCTTATGTAAATATTAACCACTATTCATTAGACTAAATTAGTTTAAACATCGCCCAAACCTCAAGTACAGTAGTGTACAGGAAAAGCTGTCTGTGCTATAAAAGATAGTGTGAGCTGCTGCGTTGACTGTCTCGTAGAGATAGCCAGAACAACTATCTAAATTTGAGAAAATTACCTCTTTTTAAGCCAGAGCAACCAAAAGAGTGGCTTCGATTCGACTTGGGACATTTGCTTTATTTTGACAATCCAACGCCCAGAATTAACCACATGCTGTACTCCAATAGGAAAACACACTATACTCTATACAATACTGTATTCTAATAGGGCAGCTTGCTTTTGGCATTGAGCATCAAAGACGTGGCATCATCAACAAAGATACAAGAGAAGGAAAAGAGAGAGAATTATCGTAATAATAAACGTGTGTACAATTAGCATTGATAATAAGCTTATTATGTTCTATAAAGGTTTTCCATCCAAAGCAATAATTTCTTTGAAGAATCTTGGAGGAAGTATGCCACTATCACCTAATCCTCTTGAGAGAACAACATTGTTCGAGGAGAGCAGGAAGACAACCCCTTCAGCTAGTGCGCTTACCAAGTCAATGATGATCGCCACCTCAGCACTTGCACGCACTCCACTAATAGCCTTACTGCCAGATGCACAGGCTGCACCACTCGAAGCCTCATTCACCCCCTTCTCTTCCCCTTGTTTTTGTTCTTCTTCTGCTGATAAATGTTGCTTAGCAGGTTTCTTGCTGACAGGGAAGTCAATCGCAAAGTGAATATGATTTCGACTCATTGCTTTCAATCCTTCGGCTTGGATAGCAGGTAAGAACTTACGATAGGTCCCATGTAGGACGAGTCGAGATGAAGTCCTCGCAGCCAAGTCATCCTCTGATGTGATGGGGGTGAGCAGAGATTCGTCTTCCACGAAACTCATTGTGTGCCCTTGTGCGGCACGAATCATCCATCCTGAACAATCTGTACTAACAGCAGCGTCACCAGCAGCGGCGGCGGCGGTGGTGGTGGTAGAGGAAGAAGAAGATGGGCAATCACTGTTGGTTTGAGTCTGTGGCTGGGGCGGCAGTAGAGCAAAACGTTTTTTCTCATTTCCCTCCACTATGCTTTGCAAGACTTCCCAAGTGAGACCTTTGAATTCTTTATGAGAGAGAAGCTCAGAGACCAAGACATAACCATCAGATCGCATGGATAGGCCCAGTTCCACAGCATGGTGTCGTAATGCCCAAGACAGCTTCTTAGACCATTTGATAAGAGGATCATCATTACGAGATCGAGGCTTCCAAGATCTCTTTGATGAAGAGGAAGAGTGTGCAGTAGATGACATTCAATATAGGTAGGATTAACTTTTGCGAAGAGTCTAATCACCTTCACGCCGAATGTCATTCATTCGTTCCTCCTGCCATTCCCCAAGAAATAGCGTAATTACATAACTCAGAATACCAGATTTGGCAGTCTGGGTGGTGCTGTTGTTGTTTGTGTGGTTTGTTGAAATCTGGAATTGAATTACAAAACATGACCATAGACTGCATGTAATAGAGTAGAGAGTAGAGACCAAACATACAGTATAGCGTAGACAACAACAATTGATATAGACAGACTATCATGGATGTCAATAATCTCTTTGATTCAGCCAAGACGTCACGGACCAACGGTCGACCCAATCCCTACCGCTTCCTTGGCCTATTGTTCGTTGTAGCAGGACTGTCTTATATCATAATCAGTCGACGATGGTATTACACTCCTAATCAGATTACAGAGTACTTCTTAGAGCATCGTAGATGTGAGCCTGGTGTCTACCGCACCTTGTCTCAGCTGGAGTATTCCACTTGGTTCCCTGCCAGTGAGCCAGGCCTGGCCTTACCCCTCTACTGGACACAGCCGATAGATCAACCTGACCCTCGTATTGAACATGTTGTCATTGTCCAACATGGTAATAATCGTAATGGTAATGACTATTTCTGTGGAGCAGTAAACTCTTTGTTAGAGACCAATAGTTCCATCGAATACCTGCGGTCTCATCTCATTATAGGGACACAATTCCTTATTGATGGAGACATCTGCTGGGATCCTTTCAGTAAACAGACTTTAACTGTCAATGCAGCACAAGGTATAACTTGTAGTTATCCTGTATGGACTAGTGAAGGATGGAAAGATGGTCATGTCTCTGTCAATAACGATCAACTCAATACTGCTCGGCTTAGTAACTTGACTTATCATCCTTTCCATTCATATGATGTCTTTAACCTACTCATTGAAGAACTATGTAATCGTACGTTATTCCCTAATTTGAAACTCATCTCTCTCTTTGGCTTTTCTGCTGGCGGACAGACTGTGTTGAGGTATTCCCTCTGGCCACATCTACGCCGTCACCATCTAGTAAACACTTTAGTGACCGATAATATCAAACATAATGCATCTATCTCTATCCAATATGTTGTAGCGGATATCAGCAGTTATTTGTATTTCGATAATCGTCGTCCCTTTAATAATGGAAGTGTAGGCTATGGTATACCAGGACCTGACTGGCTGAATAACTCATGGAAGGTTAGTACATGCTATGATAGATTGTTACTTATTGATTAAACTTTGGAAGTAATTTCTTCAGGTTGGAGCGGATGGCAAGAAATGGATTAGTGGATGGAATGGTAGCTGTGCGATGTATGATGACTGGAGGTAATCAGATGGCATTGTGTGTGCGTGCGTGTGTGTGTGTCTGAGTTATCATAGTAATGATTTGCTACTGCTTGTCTACGCAGATATGGTCTAAATAAACTTGCTGGATATTATGACTACCACTCCAAGCAAATACCCAATTTCAAAGCTGATCTTATAGAAGGTACTATAACTCTCTCTACCCATACACCTCTGTTTTATGAACAGTAACAGATGAACAACTTCATTGTTTCTGATTGATATTATCTCATGTTTACCTAGCTTTTCCTGGAAGGGACTTACATTTTCTCATTGGATTAAATGATTCATTAAATTGCAAATTGAATACTTTCCCTGGATGTAATGACAATGACCTAGCCACTTATTGTCAAGCTATGCTGCAAGGCAATAATCGATTAGATCGTTTTGAGAAATGGAAGAACTATTTAGAGATCTATTTTCATTTGAACAATACGATAGACTATATTTACGTCAAAGATATTAGTCACGATCCTGTGGCAATGTTACGATCGAGTGAAGCGAAATGTCTTTTGTTCAAACACTGCAGTGACAAGTCGAAACTTGATTTTGATCTTGGTGCAGACAAGAAGAGACTTCGATGGAGTGATTCTTAACTTGAATGTTTAGGTCTAGTGAAGAGTAGTATTGTATTCGATTCGTTGAAGGTGATATAGTGTAGATCTAGTTCACTTTTCCCCCTGTATAGTTCGTGATCAAACAAACAGCTGTGTGTAGTATTCTTTCTTTCTGTAAGTCTTAGACTATGCTCTTCTTTAACCAAAAATTCTTAACAATTAGTTGTGAATGTGGCTTTATCATCTGCGCTGCCATACAAACATTCTCGACAATCACTCATAATACAACGCAGAGAAAACACAACGCGGTGCTTATTGTCTCTTCTCTTATTTTTAAACAACTTCGAATTATATTCACTCGATAGCACGACGTGCAATAAGCATCAAGAAAGTTGTTAGCAAACTCTTGAAGTTTAATTGGGAGGATATCCACCAATATCAAGGTTGAACTTCTCCAACACCTTGTTGATAGACACGATGGTAGAATATTGGAAGTTGTTCTGGAAGGACAAAGTCAAATTGACCTCACGGATTGGGCATCCGATCGAAAGCCCCTTGTGGTTGCGAATATGGTGCCATTCCCAGTCAGGGTTGTAGAGAAGATCTCCTTGGTAAACATCAGCATAACGCAAGGTCAAAGATCCATGGTACTCATCCATGTTCTTGTAACCAGTCATCATGTTGACACGGCCACCACGAAGAGGGAACATCTGAGCAGAGTACTTAGGATCCATGAAGTGCCAGCGCTTGCCACCAATGACCTGAGCGAACCAGTTATTTCCGGCAGCACAATGCCAGCCAGTTCCAGTGGTCTCAGCATCATCATGACCAGTGCCCTTACCAATAATGATTTGACCACCATAGAAGGTACTGTGCTTCTCGGTACCGAAACCAGGCCAGATTCTCGACAGCTCAAGATCACGAACAAGAACTTCGTCAACCTTCTTCTGAAGAGCCTGGAGAGAGCCGAGGTCACTGCCATTGAAGTTGAAGCGCGACTTCACAGGGAAGAAAAGGTAGTGCTTGGAGTTCTCATCCACCATAAGGTCATGGAAAGCTTCGCTGAAAGGAAGGATAGCGCGGTCGTTCTGAACCTTGTTGAGCAAGGCGGACTTGACAACAGGGACGGTGAACTCACCAAACTGAGAAGGGAGGTAGTCCAAAGTAACCCACTTGGTTTGAGCAGGTGTGTTGTTAAAGAAGCCACGAACAATGGCAGGGTAGCGCCAGTTCTCGGTAGCTTCGCGCATGGCCTCATAACTGTAATCCTTCAAATCGATCACAGGGACATGGGTAGGAGCCCTCTTGATGGCCTTGTTAATCTTCACCAACTTGAACCACAAGTTTCTAGTATACTCTCTATAGGGAGTAAAGAGGAGAAGGTTGGGAAGGAGGTAGTCAAGAGGATCGCCAGCTTGGAGGGTTTTCCAAACAGGGAAAAGTAAAGCAATGATTACAGGAATCACAGCAATCGCAAAAAAACTGCTCTGCTTCTTCTTATGTTGCTGACCAGCCATTTTCTTTGTTTTTTTTCTTCTTTCACAACAAAGTAGAAAGGCAGAGGAAATCCAAAGGATTATGAGTTAAGAGATCTTTGGATTGTGGACAAGGCCATCGCTCTGTTGCGTGACAAGACAGAGCCAGCAGGAGACAGCACAGAGCAGCAGCACAGAGAGAGTGGGCAGTGAGCAGACAGACACAGACAGCCAGCGCCGCACACAGTGAGGGACGTGATGATGCTTGCACTTGACAAGACGCCGCCGCATTACCCAGAGGTGCAGGGGGTGCGGAAAGTGGACTTTTAACTCAAAAAAGAAGCCTTTGGTATTGAGAGAGTTGAAGAATGGAATGGTGGAGGAATTGGTCAAGAATTGGTTAAGATTGTTTTGCACCACATTGTTCAATGATTGGAAGGACATGACAGGACATAGTAAAGTCACATGCTAGAGAGTAGATAAGTAGCAGATTTTAAAGACAAGATTTTTGAGTACAACACAAGAAAGAGTGAACAAAGGATAAACGAAAAATGAACATATATATCTTCTCCCATCAAACCCAATCAGAATCTCACACAGAAAACAATTAAACAAAAATCATATCATAGCTAATTTGACACAACATAAAAGGGATCAAAGAATTGTTCAACAAAACCGCACAAAACTTAGAGAACAAATGTATATGGCTAATCCTATGGCAAAGCAGCCATTTCTGTTTCACGAATTACCACCAACCCGCCTCCACCATCCTTCATAGGAGTTACCCTATTATTACCCCCCAACAAACTCATTGATCCCAGCGAACCATGCGACTTCGCGGAATCAGAAGCTCCACCTCCACCCTTGCTAGACTTACGACTGGAAGAGAAGACTGCAGCAGGTAGTACATTAGATAACACCTTCTGCAGCAAGTTAGAGTTGCTGTTATTACGGCTTTTGCTTCCAGCTTTCTTCTTTGACCGATTAGCTGATCATCACCAAGAGAAAACGCACATAATGTAAGTTTCAGCCTAACATTGCAAACATTACAACTAAATAACACTCACCATTCGTAATATAGGCTCTCATGAACTTGTCCTGCTCTTCCTTAGAGAAGAACTGTCTTTTGCTTGCCACCACCACATAGTAGATCATACACACCACCACGAAGATCATCAAGGAAATCCCCAAACCTTCATTATCATTGTCATAGATAAGATATACTAAGCACACCATCGAGAAGTAGCCTGTTACAACGATCGCCCCAATCATACCGAAAGGACTGCGAAAGTCGCGATTCATGCCTGAAAACCGAGTTGCAAACACCAAATACGCTGTTTGCAAGAAAATCGACTCACAGCAAGATAATAGACTTGCCATGTGCTGCACTTTCAAGCGGAAGTTCCTCACAGTGAAATGACCCGACACCAATAACACGTAGCTGAAGAAGGCACATGCCAACATGGCCAACACAGGACGAGCCTCCTTCTTATCTACAGGCTCCTTTACCTGCTTAGTTGAAGATGGTCTTGACATCATATCTCCCGCTGCTCCCGCTCTCTCCCCTTTATCGCCATCCACTGAAGATGCAGGTGCTGGCACCACCGATTCCGCTGCTGCATCTTCCTCGTCCTTCTGACCCGTCGCTAAGATCGGAGGAAGCAGACCGGAGCCAGCCATCGAACGCACCTGTCGAGCTCCCACATATAAGAACCCGAGTGCACTTCCCAACACTCCTGCCAGACTGAAGAAGGAGACAAATCTCGGATCGATCCCTTTCAGAGCCTTCACCAACCCGACGTTGTAGGCGTAGTCCTCTTTGCCGAGCTCATTGGCATTTCGCACATAAGAGCGACCTGCGATAATCGTGGCCAAGGCCGTGATGAAGTCTAACACCATGATATTGACCATCGCCCACGGAACAATCTTGTTCGACTATATAATCAGACAAACACACAAACACAATCAGATATACGTTCAGATGCATTCACAATAATGCCAAGATGCCGCGAATCAAACTAGACTAGCTTGGACATACTGATACTTACTTGGTCACTCGTACCCGTCCGAACTGCATCAATACCTGTGAAGAATGCATTTGCTGAAGAAAACGTTTCCAACATGTCATCACCATGTTGCACAAACTGAGCTCGACTAATGTTCTCCACCTCTCCCACTCGCATCGCTCCACAGATGTAGATCAAAACGATCGTGAAGATCACCAGTCCCAACAGTTGATACACCCCCACCAACACCTTCGTGTCCACCGTCATGAAAAGACAAGAGATTACATAGAAAGCGAGCCAGATCACTGCCAACCATTTGTCCTCGAAATCATAGATGTCTTGAAACATCGTTCCCAAGAAGTACACATTCACCACATTGTAGATCATGTACTTCATCGCCTCTAAACATCCGGCCAGATAACCCATGGGAGGACCCAGAGCGCAACGAGAGTATCCATAGCAGCCTCCAGAGAAGTTCACCATGGAGATCATCTCGCTGAAGTTGCAAGTCCAAACAAAGTACATTATGAAGGCGATGTTTACGACAAGGAAGTAGAGCCAGAGGTCATGTTCAGCAATGGCTAACATCGACAGCATAGCAATTGTGTGCTTTTTATCGGCAGGTGTTTGGTAACGGTGTTTCGATAGATGGAGAGCACTTACCAGTATCCCATGACATGTATTGCTTGCCCCATAGAATGCAGATTGCTGTGATATGTTGGTAAGTTCAATTCTATGAAATAGGTGTAGTGTTGTTGAACTTACCTAGAGCGATCACATACATCGTGGCAGCGTTGTAATGATACTTCATGAAGGACTTGGTTTGCCGCATTGTGTTAGTACCAAACAGACTTTCTTTCTATGTCTTCGAGAATGGATTATGGAGGAGAGGAGAAAGAAATGATTGGAGAGTGTCCACAACCAATGGTTTTCCGTGAATGCCAACTACGACTGCTGGACCATCCAAAGGAAGTTGTTGCGTCTCTTGAGAATTTCTGTCAGTTGAGCAAAGTGAGGGAGAAGAGCAACTGAGAGGTTGCAAAGAGTGCAGCACTTCCTCGGCTGCGGGGTGGTGGACAGGAACTGGTGGGAGTGATTGGTTGTCTCTTCCTCCTCTGCTAGAGTCTCTACCCTCTTCTGGACTGATGACGAAGTTGCACAACGATTTCTCTGCCTTGTCTGAGTCGTGACCCCGGATTCCACCCTTCACCTTGATGCAGAAAGAAAAAGAAATTGTTTGCGAACATTTGTCCACCACACCCAAAAACCAAGCCAGAGCACGGAGCAGTCGATTTAATACTAAATACTAACTGACATTCACCACAAAGCACTGATTCACACACATTATGAGAAATATCATGGTGATCATTAAGTATCACAAGAAGACTGCAACTCTGTACGTTTTCGCTCTTGGTAAGAAATAACCATGAAAAATTGCAACAAATTTAATAAATAATAATTCGTGGCTTAACTGATTAAAAGCTCTCTGCATTCTATGGGGCAAGCAATACATGTCATGGAATAATGGTAAGCAGCCCCTTGAATCTTTATAAACTGGAAAGACATTAACAGTTTCATTAACTGCCTGCCACCTTCCATAGCCATTGCAAAACACGATCTCTGGCTCTACTTCCTTTGTGTCAACATCGCCTTCATAATGTACTTTGTTTGGACTTGCAACTTCAGCGAGATGATCTCCATGGTGAACTTCTCTGGAGGCTGCTATGGATACTCTCGTTGCGCTCTGGGTCCTCCCATGGGTTATCTGGCCGGATGTTTAGAGGCGATGAAGTACATGATCTACAATGTGGTGAATGTGTACTTCTTGGGAACGATGTTTCAAGACATCTATGATTTCGAGGACAAATGGTTGGCAGTGATCTGGCTCGCTTTCTATGTAATCTCTTGTCTTTTCATGACGGTGGACACGAAGGTGTTGGTGGGGGTGTATCAACTGTTGGGACTGGTGATCTTCACGATCGTTTTGATCTACATCTGTGGAGCGATGCGAGTGGGAGAGGTGGAGAACATTAGTCGAGCTCAGTTTGTGCAGCATGGTGATGACATGTTGGAAACGTTTTCTTCAGCAAATGCTTTCTTCACAGGCATTGATGCAGTTCGCACGGGTACGAGTGACCAGGTGAGTATCAATATGTCCAAGCTAGGCTAGTTTGATTCGCGGCATCTTGACATTAGTGTGAATGCATCTGAACGTATATCTGATTGTGTGTTTGTCTGGTTATATAGTCGAACAAGATTGTTCCGTGGGCGATGGTCAATATCATGGTGTTGGACTTCATCACGGCCTTGGCCACGATCATCGCAGGTCGCTCTTATGTGCGAAATGCCAATGAGCTCGGCAAAGGGAACTTCGCCTACAACGTGGGGTTGGTGAAGGCTCTGAAAGGAATTGATCCGAGATTTGTCTCCTTCTTCAGTCTGGCAGGAGTGTTGGGAAGTGCACTCGGGTTCTTATATGTGGGAGCTCGACAGGTGCGTTCGATGGCTGGCTCCGGTCTGCTTCCTCCGATCTTAGCGACGGGTCAGAAGGACGAGGAAGATGCAGCAGCGGAATCGGTGGTGCCAGCACCTGCATCTTCAGTGGATGGCGATAAAGGGGAGAGAGCGGGAGCAGCGGGAGATATGATGTCAAGACCATCTTCAACTAAGCAGGTAAAGGAGCCTGTAGATAAGAAGGAGGCTCGTCCTGTGTTGGCCATGTTGGCATGTGCCTTCTTCAGCTACGTGTTATTGGTGTCGGGTCATTTCACTGTGAGGAACTTCCGCTTGAAAGTGCAGCACATGGCAAGTCTATTATCTTGCTGTGAGTCGATTTTCTTGCAAACAGCGTATTTGGTGTTTGCAACTCGGTTTTCAGGCATGAATCGCGACTTTCGCAGTCCTTTCGGTATGATTGGGGCGATCGTTGTAACAGGCTACTTCTCGATGGTGTGCTTAGTATATCTTATCTATGACAATGATAATGAAGGTTTGGGGATTTCCTTGATGATCTTCGTGGTGGTGTGTATGATCTACTATGTGGTGGTGGCAAGCAAAAGACAGTTCTTCTCTAAGGAAGAGCAGGACAAGTTCATGAGAGCCTATATTACGAATGGTGAGTGTTATTTAGTTGTAATGTTTGCGTATGGGCTGGCTGGAGCTTACAGTATGTATTTGTTGTTGTTGTTGTTGTTGTTGCTGTTGCTGTTGCTGTTCCCTACAGCTAATCGTTCGAAGAAGAAAGTTGGAAGCAAAAGCCGTAATAACAGCAACTCTACCATACTGCAGAAGGTGTTATCTAATGTACTACCTGCTGCGGTCTTCTCTTCCAGTCGCATGTCTCGTAAGTCTAGCAAGGGTGGAGGCGGAGCTTCTGATTCCGCGAAGTCGCATGGTTCGGTGGGATCGATGGGTAAGATGGGGGGTAATAACAAGGTAACTCCTGTGAAGGATGGTGGAGTTGGTGGCGGAGGCGGGTTGGTGGTTATTCGCGAGTCTGAGCGTGTTCGCACGGCTCCATAGTTTATTGATTTTATTGGTTCAGTTTTTGGGTAATTCTGTCCGATCGCATTATTTGTTCGTTTGGATTCAGTCCATTTTATCGTATCTGCGAGGCAGTTTTGTTGTGCTGCTTCATCGCAAGTCATTTCTTCGGTAACAATCTACAATTGTAGTTTTGTTTTTCTGACTCGCCTCTTCGCAGTTCAAGTATTTATATCTGATCATTATTGAACTTGATCGAACTTTTGCAATATTATCTAATAATTATTGAAAATTTGAAAATTAATAACTAACATGTTGCAGTTCTTGTGTGGTGTAATAATTAAGTACGCATTTAAGCTACCATAGTTTTTCGCTTCTAGCATTCTGCATTTTTTTGGTGGGATTTATAAACAATGTGTGGATGTGGAGTGTGGAATTTGGAAGATTCCATGGAACAGCTGCAAAAGATGTGGTTTTGCAAATGTTGGTTTTCTTCCTCCACAACAGTTGCTTTGCATTTGCTCACATTCATTATCTAGACTGTAACACTCCCTTTGCGATATTTCCACATAACCAGGTTAGACAGGATCCTCATTGCCATGCCCTGTGTTTGAAAACTATGCAGTTGTTCACCTTTGTCTAATATCTTGCTTGAAAATCCATTCTTCAATAGCGAAGCAAACCACTGACTGACTCACTACTGTTTCATGAAAACAATTGCCAATTTCTTGCAACAACGAAAACGTGATGGATCGTCCTATGTTTACATTCTTGGTAGAGTTGATGAATGATGATTTTCTAGCATGCCTCTAACAATCTTTCTTGTTCTGCATTGTGGTACAGGGATTTCCATCTTGTTGGGCAAGCAATTCATGAGCTGGAATTCTGGTGAGATTGCTATTGATTCCTGCATTTCCGATTATTGGGTATATCTTATAATGAGTGTAATGATTTGATCACAGGCATTCTGCACAGTGGCTTTTGGCTCTACTTCCTCGTCGTAAACATCGCCTTCATAATGTACCTGGCTTGGACTTGCAACTTCAGCGAGATGATCTCCATGGTGAACTTCTCTGGAGGCTGCTATGGATACTCTCGTTGTGCATGGGGTCCTACTGTTGGATATTTAGCAGGTTGTGCAGAGGCGATGAAGTACATCATCTACAATCTGATACTAGTTTACAATGTTGGGATCATGTTTCAAGACATCTATCTATTTGATGATAAATGGCTTGCTGTGATTTGGCTTGCCTTCTATACTGTCTCAACGGCTCTCTTGTTCTTGAGAAGCAAGGCCCTATGGATGGCGCTTGCTGTCTTTTGTGTGGGTATACTAACCACGCAACTTATCTTCATCTTTGGTGCCACGAGAGAAGGACATGTGAGCAATCTGAGTTCTGGAAACAACCCATTCGATCGAAATGGGCTAACGTTTCTTCTTGCCTTATCTCCTGCCAATTCTTTCTTCACTGGAATTGATGCGATTCGAACAGGAACCAGTGATCAGGTATAGTCACACTGTGGCATGCCTTGCCAGACTAGACTTCATTTAACCACCTTTTTGTGATCTCTAGTCGAACAAAGTTGTCCCGTGGGCAATGGTAAAGATCATTGTGGCAACATATTGTTTTGCACTGGCAACAATTACAGCTGGTCGATCCTATGTTTCAGATATCACTCAATTGAATCATCAAACGTTCGCCTACAACGTGGGGTTGGTGAAGGCTCTGAAAGGAATTGATCCGAGATTTGTCTCCTTCTTCAGTCTGGCAGGAGTGTTGGGAAGTGCACTCGGGTTCTTATATGTGGGAGCTCGACAGGTGCGTTCGATGGCTGGCTCCGGTCTGCTTCCTCCGATCTTAGCGACGGGTCAGAAGGACGAGGAAGATGCAGCAGCGGAATCGGTGGTGCCAGCACCTGCATCTTCAGTGGATGGTGATAAAGGGGAGAGAGCGGGAGCAGAAACTCGCTCCGCTGAAAATGCCAACAAGAAGGAACCGACTATAGCGAAGGATCCTGCTCCTTTGGCTGCTATGTTGGCCACCTCTGTATTCAGCTATATGGTGCTCGTAGTAGGTTATTACAACGTGTACAATTTTCGTACGAAGATTCAGCATATGGCTAGCCTAATGTCCTGCATTGAGTCCATTTTCTTGCAGACAGCGTATTTGGTATTCGCAACTCGGTTTTCAGGCATGAATCGTGACTTTCGCAGTCCTTTCGGTATGATCGGAGCTGTTGTGGTCGCTGGTTATTTTGGTATCGTCATTTTTATGTATCTTATCTATGACAATGATAATGAAGGTTTGGGGATTTCCTTGATGATCTTCGTGGTGGTGTGTATGATCTACTATGTGTTGGTGGTAAGTAAGAGACAGTTCTTCTCTAAGGAAGAGCAGGATAAGTTCATGAGAGCCTATATTACGAATGGTGAGTATTTGTCTGTCTGCTTTCTGCTGTCCTTTGTGTTAGAACTTTGTGTTGTTAATGTGATATGCATGGCAGCCAATCGATCAAGAAAGAAGGCGAGTGGTAAGAGTCGTAATAACAGCAGCTCTACTGTTCTGCATAAAGTGCTGTCCAAGGTCTTGCCTGCAGCAGTCTTCGCCTCTCAAGGAATGTCTCGCAAGTCAAGCAAGGGACGATCTGCCTCGGGATATGGTGGTGGCGGAGCTTCTGATTCAGTAAAGTCATTCGGTTCTGTGGGATCAAAAAGTGTTATTGGGGGTAATAACAAGGTTACCCCCATGAAGGATGGTGGTGCAAGTGTTGGGGGAGGAGGGGGATTGGTGGTTATTCGCGCCGCTGAGCGTATTGATCATCCTTAAATTTGTTTCGATTGTTGAATGTGTTCGTTTTGTCGTTCGCATTTTATCGGATTTCGTTTCCATTCTTCGCATTGATCGCTCGCAGTTCTCTTAGTCTCTAGGCTAAGTTTGTTGTTCTAATCGATTCATCTAACCACACTCAGTATTTAATATCTAACCTAATGGAAACATCGATTATCTGGTGTGTTTTCGTTCTTGCACAATAATCAAAGAATAAGGAATAAGGTGTTATTGTGTAGAAGGTGTTTAACTTTCACAAAGGGTCAGGCTAACAGAGTGTACATTAGCATTCTTCGCCAACTATTTGGTGTGAGCTGGCTGAGGATACAATACGTACAGAAGGTCTTGTCGAAGGTCAACAAGTGTGCTTAAGCTTCAGCAGTCTCCTTGCCGGACTTCTTGTCAGCCTTAGCCTTGGCCTTGTTCTTGCGAGCCTCAGCCTGCTCGACGAGGAGCTTCTGGCGCTGAGTCTCAGCCTTCTTGGCGTGGATGGCCTCCATCAGGACACGCTTGTTCTTGAACTGGTTACCCTTGCTGCTGCTGTAGAGCTCGTGGTAGAGGTGCTTGTCGATCTTCTTAGCCTCACGGTACTTGCGAAGGAGACGACGCAAGACACGCTGTCTTCTCATCCAGAGAACCTTGAAAGGCATACGAGCGTTGCGGGTACCCTCTCTCTTACCGAAGCCAGTGTGGCGACCCTTGGCCTTGGCAGCCATGAAGCGCTGATGTCTAGCCTTGGAGTGGATAGCATCAGGTCTCTTGACAATGAAGCCATCCTTGATCAACTTGCGGACGTTCTGTCTGCTGTTGGCCAGGCCAATGTCGGAGGACTCGTTAGGGTCCAACCACACCTTGTTTCTACCAACCTTCAGCACGGAGGCTGCCAATCTATAGCAAAATAGGTAATTTAACAAGAGTCCCAGATGAGTCCAAAGGTGATAATAACGAGCAAAATAAGGGGCATAAGACACTCTCACCTCTTCTGTACCTTAAGCGAGACCTATAGAGTAATTTTTTTCCAACAATTTTTCATCATAATTAAATGACACCATAGAAATCACATGAGAATAGAAAGAAAATGAAGGAAAAAGTAGAAAAGAAAAGGACTTACCATGGTTAAAAGTATCTCGTTCCTGAAAGTCCTTGACGACCTTTGCTTTTTTGTGGTCGCAGAGGCCAATTTGGAAGCTTCGGATATTCGTCTTTTCGTCTTCAGAGGTGAACGGTTTTTACTCGAATACGATTGTACGAAAGTACGAAATTACGAAAATGGCTTCGAATCTGGTTCATGGAAGAATGCGATGGATGGGAAAGTGTGAATCTTGGTAATTACATTGAATTAAATCTATTTCTTATCCTCTTTTCTTCTCTAATTGTGTCCTTTTTCTTGTAAGAATTTCAATCTTGATATTGAAATTCTTCTTATTTGAATTCCGTGTGGTGTGGATAAGTGTATTGTTGAATTCTGAATGATCATGTCAGATGATTCATGCGGTGATCCCACATTGGGTGAATATTCTCTTGATGCTATCGATCAAGAAGCACCTCTCAGTTCTGATGACGTCTATTCCTTGAATCATTCCCCCCTTTATGGCAGTGGTGGGAGTAAACGAAAAGCTGATGTTCCGATGACGACAATGAATCATGGCAACAGCAGCAGCAGTTGTGGGAATCTCTCTGGGATGATGAATAACTCCCTCGAAGGAGTGATGAATGGACAGTCCAAGAAACGCTTTATTTGGCCAACTAGTCTACATCATCACTTTGTAGCAGCTGTGTTTGATATTGGCCTACGCTCTGCTACCCCAAAAGAATTGATCGCGTTACTGAATGAAAATGGCGGTTTGTCCTCACCTGTTACAGTCGATCAATATCGATCTCATTTACAAAAGTTAAGATGCTTCCGTGATCCTAATAGACTAGGCCATCAACCGTTCTATGACGAATCGTCTGCTAATCATACACAACATTCACTCGTGCGTCCTCTCAGCTCATCGTCCAAACTGGACCGTTTGTCTGATATTGATCGTCATTCCAATGCAACCACACCAATGGCAACAGGGAGTCGAATCTCCTCTCATACACCTTCTGCTGAAAATCTTCAACGAGAACTCATTCAGAGTTTGAATGAGCAAATCATACAAGTGGGACGAGCAATCAATCTTCAAACCACCTTTTTGGATCACTTACGATCTTCACTTGACAAACAAACTCATTTATATGCTCAACTATTGCATTCTATTGGGAGTGATTCTACTTCCTCTGTAGATGGACGATCTGATCCCTTTACTTTCTCTCAAAATAGCAATAAGTCGATGTACGGATTGGGACCAGGCGATGGAAATGATGGTTATATGTCACAACGGCCAAGAGCTAACTCTGCATCAAGCAATCATCTGCTTCATTCCTCTTCCTCTCGTGCTGAGCTCTCTATGATCTCTGAGATGAGAGAGCAAATGAATCTACACCGACAACTTTTGATGAAGAAAGAGTCATTGCAAGTTCCTCCTGGGCATCAACACTATTATAACAATAACAATGACACAGGACTTCAACCTCCACCATCATCGCATGGTTGCGTTGTCAACGAAAGCAAATCCGATGAATCATCATCATCACGTATGTTACTACAAAGTAATACTTCTTATATGGGTCTAGATCACCAGCAGACAGGATATGGCAATGGACAGTCTGTTGATGCTGTTCTTCCTGTACTACCCCATGATCAGCATATTTGTGATGGAGGTGTGCGAGGTGGACCATCATTGCCTCTATCCAAGATTATTCCACCTAACCAATCCTTAGGTTTGGATATATCCGCTGCCGACCATCAGAAACTGTGGGATGACGACACCCTCTTCTCTTTTCTGGACACGGAGTTCTCAGCATCACCTGTCTAGTCGATTGACCGGTGGGCGGTGGGCACTTCTGTTTTATTTGTCCTGCTGATGGTCATTGTTGTGGTTAGTCGTCTTATTAGGCGATATCATTCTTGGTAGACTAGTGCTATCTTACTGTAGCTGCATGATGAGGAGAAGAGTAACAGATAATCAATAAAACTAGAGAGATTTCGTTCTCTTTCATCTTCTCGAGTTTTTGGTTTACTTTGCAAACGAATTGAATTGATTTGAATTGAAAAGAGTGAATGGGTTAATGCATCACGCGGGGCAGGGCGGGCAATTCTCTAAGAGAATGACAGCAATTCTTCATGCTATGCAATCTGTTACTCCAAGCCATTGCCAGATCATCATCATCATATCATAGACATAGATACAAAACTAACAACAACAACACTATTATCATTCTTTCTGTACAATATCAATACAATACCCACTACTACTATAAGGTAAAGAAAACTAACAAAAGGTTTAAACTAGTTGGTTTGTGTGAGAAAAAAGAGCGAGACGATATCATCCTCTATGAATGAAAACATAGCATGCCAATGGATCTCATCTGCTGCTTGGCTTGTCATGTGATGGCAGGCTCGTAGAATATGACCTTTTGCAACTCAACTTCCAACTCTTGATTTCGTTTCGAAACATGCATTAGATCCTGGATACACCAACAAGAACGATAAGATGAAGAGAAGAATAACGTCGTCATTTATGAGGAGAAAGGGGAGGAGAGAGAGAGAGAGAGAGAGAGACGTACCTTGGTTGCTTGTGCTAATAGACTTTGTGTAGCAGAATATTTCATCTCTAATAACTTTCTTTCTTCATTAAAACTATCCATTAACTTCTTGAACATATCAAATTTAGCATCTTCTACAAGTTTTGTTTGTAGTTGTCTAGATTGTTCAATACTTTCTTGCATCTCTTGATTAACTTTCACTATTTCATCTTGTAGAGAATGATTCTCTTCATGTAATATTTTATTTTCATTGTTTTTATTTTCTAACTCTTGTTTAACACGATCTAATTCTTCTTGTAATGTCTCTTGTGCAACTTCTGAATCTGCTAATTTCTGTTCTAATTGTTCAGAATAGTCAGTCAATTGATGACAACGATCAGACCATTCCACATTCTTTGACTCTTCAATCTTCAACAAGGACTTCAACATCTTGATCTCACTACGTAGCTTTTCCATTTCACCTTCTAATTCAGAATGAATTGTCTCACGAACGACTAATCTCTCTTCTTCTAATTTCAATCGTGCTGCATTGAGTTCTTGTTCGAATTGTTCTTGCATCTTGAGTCGTTCTTCTTCTTTGATTTGCTCACGGATCTTATCATTTTGTTGTAAGACACCTGCAGTAGCAACTAATTCAGCACGTTCTTCTGTGATCTCGACTTCAATCTTCTCTAATCGCTTCTTGAGTCGTGTGATTGCATCTCTTTTCTCACTATAGACGACACGATCTTGTTCGATCTTGATTAACAAGGAATACATCTGATTTGCCAAGACTTCATTCTCCTTTTCCTCTGCTTTCAACTGTTCCAAAACAACAGGATCTGTCTCTGTCTTCATTCGTTCTGCTAAGGCATTAGCTGATGCATCATACTTGGCTTGTAGGTCTTGATATTGAGCAATACTTTCATCTAGTCTCTGCTTGATCGTCGTATTAGTATCTTTCAACTCTTTATAGTTCTTCGAGATGACAGCCTTTTCATTCGTTAAACGTTTAATATTCTTCATATGAAGTACCTTTTGTTCCTTGACATTCTGCATCATCTGTGAGATGACGTTATTGACATTTTGTTGTCTTTCCATCTCTAACTGCTTTGAGAGTTTCTCTCTTTCCTCCCAGGCATTCATTTGTGATAATTCCATCTCTTTTAACTTAGCTTCTAATTCCGGATTATTTGCTGTATCACCACCTTGTTTAGCATTTTCTAATTGTGCTTTCAGTGTTGCAATCTGATCTTGTAAATCTTTTATTATACGTACACTAGAATCTTCATTCCTTGTCACTGCATTTTCAATCGATTTAGCACGATTTGCATATTTTAATGTTGAAACTGTCTCTGAATAGTTATAATCTGCAGGTGATATAGAAGCTATCATAACTGTGGCAGAGTTTCCACCTAATGATTCCTGTAACAAACGAGTTAACTTAGATTCACGATAGGGAATGACTTTTCCTTTCCTTAACCCTTCTGATAGCTGATTGATAACATTGCCTAGAGTCATGAGTGACTTATTGATATTTGCACCTTCTTTTAATGTCTGTCCTGTTGCATTGGTTTTAGAGACTCGCTCTGATCCTGCAAGATCTACAAGATTTAGCTTAGCTTTGATCAATTGCTCTCGTTGCCGTGTCTCTGATAAAGTACATACACGTTGTTCAATCTTAATAATGAAAACGGAATGCGAACGAGAAGATTGATCATTCATTTGAGTGGCTCCAACATGTCGCACTGCATTGCCTTGGTAGATTAGGCGAATCACATCTGCCGCATCCTTCACCACCTATAAAGACACAGACACAGACACACACAGACACATAGACACACACACACACACACACACACACACGTAGAGAGGATTAGTATATATTCTACCTTATAATAGACATGCTACCTCCTCTAAGATTCTTACCAACTCACACAATCCTTCCACATAGATACCAAGATCAGGACTTTCGTGTATTTTGAGTTTTTTGTCTGACGGATTGAGCAAATCTTTGATATCTTCATTATAGACTTCTAAGAAAGAGACTGTGACAAAGAACTGTGTGGTCACTTTATCTGAAGAATTAACTTTCTTTTCTTTCTCTGAAGCTGCTATTCGCTCTCCAACACGTACCCACAGCTCATCGTTGAGTAGTGGGATGATGCCTTTGTTCTCGTCCGTGCCCATCATAGAGAAGGTCTTGCCTGACCCTGTTTGACCATAAGCAAAGATGGTTCCGTTGAATCCTTCCAAGGCCTGATTGACAACAGGTCGTCCCAGGTCTTGGTATACCTGGACCTGAGTGGAGTTGCCATCATAGACATGGTCGAAGGTGAAGGTCTTATCCTCATAGTTGCCATCCGCTCCTTTGATAGTCAATACATTGTCAACCACCTGGACGATATTGGAACATCCACGATCCATCTCTTTCCGACTCATGGGGCGACATCGTACGGCCACCTTGACATTGACATTGGAATCCATTCCTAGCACACTATGAACTGAAATATAGCAGATTGATAGATTATATCATAGACGAAGAAAGAAAAGCAATAGAAAGAAGGAGAATCCACCAAGGTTACTATCAAAAAGAGTGACTATTCTATGACAAATCAATGATCTACTATTTTTCATCGATAGACAATCAAATCGCCCGCACAGCCTCTGTGAGAGACGTTTCACGCCCCCCCGCACAACCAACAACTAACCGCTCCTATTCTTACTCTGCGTGGGATTTCCCAGCGATATTCCACGGCAAAACAATAATATTCTAGAAAAAGCGTTGTTTGTGAGAAATTTCAAAAAGAGGATAAACGCGTTTCTCTAGCCGCCATTGGAGAAGAAGTCTGTTGTCCTCGGCCTCTCGTTTTGGGTTGACGACCAAAGCAAAAGAGATCATCTTCTCATCTCCATCGCTGCTCGCTTCTCGGATCGAACTATCCATTCTCTCCTTTTTGGTTCTTCCTTGTTCGACTTGTTAGCACTCTTTTCCCCTTTTACTATTATCACCTTTATCAAGAAGTAATATATCGTGAAGATGGCCAACGTGGAAACTAAAGCGGAAAATCCATTCGTTTCATTGACAAACAAGAAGTGCCGCAACCTCAAGAAGAAGTAAGTCTATCAAATCCCTGTTATCTCTCTCACGAGGTTTCTAAAGGTTTTGTCCCTTCGTGTTGATGTTATCAGGTTGGACAGGATTGTCAAAATTGAAGAGAAACAGCGCGAAGGGAAGCTGCTGCAATCTGAAGAAGTGGAGGTACTGAACTCCAAGAGCTCTCTTGAGCGCCTCTACAATGAGCTCAAGTCTCTTAGGGAGCAATTCGAGGAAGTGGCCAACCAGGTGAGAGAGAGTCAAGTTTGAAAGCAAAGCAGTCACCTGACCAAATTGAGGACCTTGCTTTGATAGATCACCGAGGCTCCTGTTCCAGCTCCCGCTGCACAGCCTGTTGAAGAGCCTGAGCCCGTGCCAGTGAAGGAAGAGCCAGTGGTGGAGGAGATCAAAGTCGCCGAGCAGACGACCTCTAGCACTCAATATGAAGTGGAGGCTGAGCAACAGGGTAAGAGATCTCTCACCTATTACTCTGCGCTGTTAGTCTAGCAGTTCCTCACATTTTGCCCCCGAACTGCGATGTAGAGCCTGAGGTCACGACGAGTGCTCCTGCTGCTGAGGTAGCGCCGAGCCAGCCTGCTCCCGTCAACATTGACGTTCAGTTGAAGAAAGTTCTCAAAGCCCTCCACGTCTATCAACGCTATAAGGATGTTACTGCCCGTGCTTTACCTGAGAGCGTTGATTTCTTTGGCAAGACTTTGCTTGGACTTACTTCCATCACTCCCTTCCCAGACACTCTCAACAGCTCTGTGCGCGTGGCCAACCTCTATCTTGATATAAGTTGATTGTTGATCCTGAATCTAGTTGTTTTTTGTGGATCGCGCTCTAGTCGTCTTCTCCCTGTTTGACCAGCTTCACCGCTGTGTCATTTGTGAAATGCCGTTGAGATGGCCTGGCTTTGTCTTGCAGTTTTTGCTCGACGCTGTCAGTTGGGAAGGAATTAGGTGATTTGTATCATCTGTTCTTTAACGCGCGTAGAGTTATTAGTCAGCTTCATAGTCCCATGTATATCTACCACAGCATGTGGTCTCCATAGTTATGTGGGCTCCTTTGTCTGATATAGTCTGTTTTATCTTGTTTAAAGCTTTGATCTTGCATATTACGTAGCTATATACTACTACTGCTGCTTTCATTGCGTAACTCATGTTTTAATGTGATGTGCTTATAGCCTGAAGCTGGCGCTCAATTGGAAATTGTCCGTGGCCTGACTTACGGTCAGATGGATGGCTGGATCGACCAACTTGCCGAGGAAATGGAACGCTTGCATGTTCGTGGTGCTACCAGCAGCTTGACTGCCTTGTTACGCAACTCCATTACTCCTGCTCCTGCTCAACAGCATGTTGAACCTCTAATTACTCCAGCATACACCCCTGCTGCTCCTCAACCAACTCAAGCATTTCAGTTAAATGTGGAGGCTAGCTACGCTGCTCCTCATCATGGTTTGCAGTTTTCCGAAGAAGCCTTCCGTGGATTAGACTTTGGTTATCAGCCTGAGCCTTTGTATTATAGCGCTCCCGTCACATCTGGTGTGGCGCCTGTTGTGCCTGTGGGAGTTGCTGCTGTTCCTTCATCTTTACCTGTCGCTCCTGCTCTGGATGATGTCATTCCTGCTCCAGAAACGGCTTTCGAATCAACTCCAGAAGACGCAGCTCAGTCGATTGCTGCTGAGAGCTCTGATAATGTTCCTACTGATGTTGCAGTTGTTGGTGAGGAAGGAGCAGTCGGTGGAAGAGGTGGTGGACGGACGCGCCGTCCCGCTCGTGGTCGCGGTGGTCGCGGAGAAGATGGTGAGCGCCGCGAGAGAATTCAACGCGATCGCAAACCTCGTCGTGACGTTGCTCCCAAGGCTGAAGAAGGCAAGGAAGGCGATGCTTTCGCTGCTGCTCCTGTTGAAGGTGAAGTCAAGCACCGCCCTGAAGGTGGACGGGGCCGTGGTGGCCGTGGAAAGCCTTTCCGCGAACGCGCTCCTCGCCAGTCTGCTGTAGTTGAGGCTGGCGCTCCTGTTGAAGTAGCTTCCAGCAGCTCTGCCGCCCCTGTCGCTGTGGAAGAGGCAGCACCTGCTCCCGCCACTGTTAAGGAGACGAAGAGATGGGATCGTGAGTTCAAGCGCAAGCACGAAGAGCCAAAGGCTGCTGTTCCTGTTGAAGAGAAGAAAGAAGTGAAGGAAGTAGTTACTCCTGTGGAGGTTGCTACTCCTTCAGTTCCCGAACCCGTAGCGGCAGCTCCTGTTGCAGAGGTCAAGCCTGTTGTTGAAGCTGTTCCTGCACCTACTCCTGCTCCCGCTCCCAAGGTGGAACCAAAGAAGTTCAGTTGGAAAGAGGTTGGCCGAGCTCTTGCCACCCCTGCAGAGTCTACCGAGACTGTCTCTTCTCCTGCTACTTCGGCTCCTGAAAAGGCAGCAGTTGCCGCTGAGAGTGCAGAGCAGTCTGGCGATGCTAAAACCGGACCTAAGGGCCCTCGACGTGATCGCAAGCCACGCCCTCCTTTCAATGGGGAGAAGGGAGAGTTCAAAGAGAGAGGTGATCGTCCTTTCAGAGAGCATCGCCACCCTCGCGCTGAAGGTGAGGGCAAAGAAGGTGAGCACAAGCCCTTCCATCATCGAGGTCCCAGACCTGTCAAAGCTGGAGAGAAGACAGTAAACAGCGATGGCGCTGTTAGTCGTCCTCACCCTCCTCGTCCTGCTCCTGTGGCTGCCGCGAAGTGAGCTCTTGAGCAAAATGATTCAACATGGGTGATGATGGTTGGTGTAAATCTTTGGCGATTAGGATGTTCTCAGATAACATGCCGCCTTCATCATCGTGGCCAATTATAGTCTGTGCTGCGGATGTTAGATAGTCTCTTTTCTTCTGTGTGGGTTGCAGCAGCTTCTTCTTCATGAAGTGTAGACTACAAAGCATGAATAATAGTGTATTGCACTGCTCTGTCATAAGCTTCCCTCATTGCCAGCACCCTTCCCATCTGTAGCTAGTGTATTTAGCCACACCCCTATGGTCAATGAACAGGATGAATCCCAAATCTGTTTGCTGTATCTTTCTTTATCGGGGTTTGTTTGCCAAAATGCTGCTGCTGGTTTGTTTGCGCGTTTCTTGTCCTCAACAAACGAGTTTCTCTTTTTTAGGGCTTGGCTCGCTGTCGAGCTGTGGGCGTCGACCACAATTTAAACACAAAGGAATGAACAACACCATTTTAGTGCCCTCTCCAGCTCAGTCCATCTCCGTCCAGCAGGAGAAAGTCCCTCCACCGAATACTATCACGGCGGAGGATTTGGGACAGCAGGAGATTCTATCTACTCGAAAGCGTGAAGCCCAGACATACCACAAGGCGGTGAAGCATTTAAGGAGCGATGGAGATGTTGCTACCGTGCAGGATGTAGCAGCAGCAGAAGATGGTGCTGGTTCAATTGCTGCTTCTCCATACCTTCATATTTTCAACAAGATCATTCGTCGTCTAGATGCGATCGATAATAGCCTGTATTCGATCGATAATAGCCTGTATTCGATCGATAATCGCCTATATTCGATCGAGGCAAGACAAAGGAATGCCTTAGCTTGCTTGCCAACTGATGGCATACACACGCCATTGGTCAACGGAGTTCCTCCACCTCTTCAACCTGCCACGATAGGTGCAGTGATGGCATTATCAGGGGCGCAATGCACCGTAATGGAAACCTTCGGGCTCTCCAGCCCCGACCTGTTTTAGAGGTCCGCAGAAAGCGGATTTTACGGCTGGGATATGGTGTGAAGTCTCTGCCACCCCGGATTATGTAAACGTGTATATAATTGTTTGATGCTGTTGCTTCTATGACATAGCGCCGAGCCAGCCTGCGCCGAGCCTGTCAACATTGACGTTCAGTTGAAGAAAGTTCTCAAAGCCCTCCACGTCTATCAACGCTATAAGGATGTTACTGCCCGTGCTTTACCTGAGAGCGTTGATTTCTTTGGCAAGACTTTGCTTGGACTTACTTCCATCACTCCCTTCCCAGACACTCTCAACAGCTCTGTGCGCGTGGCCAACCTCTATCTTGATATAAGTTGATTGTTGATCCTGAATCTAGTTGTTTTTTGTGGATCGCGCTCTAGTCGTCTTCTCCCTGTTTGACCAGCTTCACCGCTGTGTCATTTGTGAAATGCCGTTGAGATGGCCTGGCTTTGTCTTGCAGTTTTTGCTCGACGCTGTCAGTTGGGAAGGAATTAGGTGATTTGTATCATCTGTTCTTTAACGCGCGTAGAGTTATTAGTCAGCTTCATAGTCCCATGTATATCTACCACAGCATGTGGTCTCCATAGTTATGTGGGCTCCTTTGTCTGATATAGTCTGTTTTATCTTGTTTAAAGCTTTGATCTTGCATATTACGTAGCTATATACTACTACTGCTGCTTTCATTGCGTAACTCATGTTTTAATGTGATGTGCTTATAGCCTGAAGCTGGCGCTCAATTGGAAATTGTCCGTGGCCTGACTTACGGTCAGATGGATGGCTGGATCGACCAACTTGCCGAGGAAATGGAACGCTTGCATGTTCGTGGTGCTACCAGCAGCTTGACTGCCTTGTTACGCAACTCCATTACTCCTGCTCCTGCTCAACAGCATGTTGAACC
Organism: Ochromonas danica; assembly: GCA_015146655.1. NCBI lineage: Eukaryota > Chrysophyceae > Chromulinales > Chromulinaceae > Ochromonas > Ochromonas danica. Next base: position 56,246 of record VKHL01000169.1, read on the forward strand.
TCTAATTACTCCAGCATACACCCCTGCTGCTCCTCAACCAACTCAAGCATTTCAGTTAAATGTGGAGGCTAGCTACGCTGCTCCTCATCATGGTTTGCAGTTTTCCGAAGAAGCCTTCCGTGGATTAGACTTTGGTTATCAGCCTGAGCCTTTGTATTATAGCGCTCCCGTCACATCTGGTGTGGCGCCTGTTGTGCCTGTGGGAGTTGCTGCTGTTCCTTCATCTTTACCTGTCGCTCCTGCTCTGGATGATGTCATTCCTGCTCCAGAAACGGCTTTCGAATCAACTCCAGAAGACGCAGCTCAGTCGATTGCTGCTGAGAGCTCTGATAATGTTCCTACTGATGTTGCAGTTGTTGGTGAGGAAGGAGCAGTCGGTGGAAGAGGTGGTGGACGGACGCGCCGTCCCGCTCGTGGTCGCGGTGGTCGCGGAGAAGATGGTGAGCGCCGCGAGAGAATTCAACGCGATCGCAAACCTCGTCGTGACGTTGCTCCCAAGGCTGAAGAAGGCAAGGAAGGCGATGCTTTCGCTGCTGCTCCTGTTGAAGGTGAAGTCAAGCACCGCCCTGAAGGTGGACGGGGCCGTGGTGGCCGTGGAAAGCCTTTCCGCGAACGCGCTCCTCGCCAGTCTGCTGTAGTTGAGGCTGGCGCTCCTGTTGAAGTAGCTTCCAGCAGCTCTGCCGCCCCTGTCGCTGTGGAAGAGGCAGCACCTGCTCCCGCCACTGTTAAGGAGACGAAGAGATGGGATCGTGAGTTCAAGCGCAAGCACGAAGAGCCAAAGGCTGCTGTTCCTGTTGAAGAGAAGAAAGAAGTGAAGGAAGTAGTTACTCCTGTGGAGGTTGCTACTCCTTCAGTTCCCGAACCCGTAGCGGCAGCTCCTGTTGCAGAGGTCAAGCCTGTTGTTGAAGCTGTTCCTGCACCTACTCCTGCTCCCGCTCCCAAGGTGGAACCAAAGAAGTTCAGTTGGAAAGAGGTTGGCCGAGCTCTTGCCACCCCTGCAGAGTCTACCGAGACTGTCTCTTCTCCTGCTACTTCGGCTCCTGAAAAGGCAGCAGTTGCCGCTGAGAGTGCAGAGCAGTCTGGCGATGCTAAAACCGGACCTAAGGGCCCTCGACGTGATCGCAAGCCACGCCCTCCTTTCAATGGGGAGAAGGGAGAGTTCAAAGAGAGAGGTGATCGTCCTTTCAGAGAGCATCGCCACCCTCGCGCTGAAGGTGAGGGCAAAGAAGGTGAGCACAAGCCCTTCCATCATCGAGGTCCCAGACCTGTCAAAGCTGGAGAGAAGACAGTAAACAGCGATGGCGCTGTTAGTCGTCCTCACCCTCCTCGTCCTGCTCCTGTGGCTGCCGCGAAGTGAGCTCTTGAGCAAAATGATTCAACATGGGTGATGATGGTTGGTGTAAATCTTTGGCGATTAGGATGTTCTCAGATAACATGCCGCCTTCATCATCGTGGCCAATTATAGTCTGTGCTGCGGATGTTAGATAGTCTCTTTTCTTCTGTGTGGGTTGCAGCAGCTTCTTCTTCATGAAGTGTAGACTACAAAGCATGAATAATAGTGTATTGCACTGCTCTGTCATAAGCTTCCTCGAACTCTAGCTGCTGTTTTTAAGCCTCAGGTAGGGTAGCCCAAGGCGTTTTTATGAAACCAGTGTTTATTTAGTACTTGTAGCATCAGCATTAGTTTTTTCTCAGCGATTCCATGGGATTCTCCTTTTCGGACTTGTTTAAAGGGAAAACACCTTCGGCACCCAGACCGAGCCTACCGTTGGGTAATTTTGGTCATTGAAATGGTTGTCTATGCCATTCAACCCCTGGTCAATGGCGTCCAGGCGAAGAATGGTCTGGTTGAAACGATCGGAGACGCGTGCCCCATCCTCGAAATCTTCGGCGGCTGCTACGTCGTGGACAGTAACCGTGTCCTCGTCGACCTTCAGGC